>JAZEWT010000002.1:12286066-12301548 GCA_036362905.1 Mordacia mordax
CCCCCCCTGCGGCTACCGCGCTACCTGCTGTGTCATCGCCCCTCGCGGCTACCACGCTAACCGCTGCGCCACAGCTTTCCCCTCACCCCCCGCGGCTACTGTGCGAACCGCTGCGCAATGCCAGGCCGCCTTCGCCGCCACTTCCCTCTGAGGTGTGACGAGCCGGGTAACCTCAATGGGCCCCCCCGCCCGGCTCCAGCGCCGACGAGGCGCCACCGCAATGGGAGCCCCACATCGGCGACGGCTCCCAGCGGCCTCTGGCACCACGCGTGCGGCCCGCTGAGCCACGCCAGGCCGCCCTGGCGCGGCCCACTGAGCCTGCCGCAGCTCCGACTCCCACGTTCGCCGCACTCCGAGCCGCGCCGCCATTATTTTGCGACTCCACTCTCCTCCGCGGCTCGCTCTCGCCGTCACCGCCCCTCCCTCTGGCCCGCGCCGCTCGTTCCACTGCTGCTTGCTGGCATCCTTACTCCACTCACTGGCTATGCTGCTAGACTCCTCGCCACTCTCCCAGCCGCCACTCGCTGCAGTCTCCGACGTGAGTCCGCATCACCACTTGACACCATCTGTGACACCACAGCTTCGACTGCGGGCTTGTGACGGCTTACAGCGGCAACACCACGGTGAGGACCAGCATTCACTCCGCGATAGATCAGCCAGCGATCACGGATGAGCAGAGACTTCTTGATTTTCGATGCTTTATTAACACCAGCAACACAGGCCGGAGTAGAGACCCACCACGAACTCCTACATCGTGACACTGCCTCCTCCTCCCAACTCCCCCCGGAGACTCCCCTCGCCTCTTCAACCTGTGCTCCTTATAACCCCGTGGCCGCTCGTTGGTCCCCTCTCCAGCAAAAGTCCCCGTAGACCGTGCTACCCGTCCCCCACGTGGCTCTTTGTCCCCCCCTCTCCAGCAAAAGTCCCCGCAGACCGTGCTACTCATCCCCCACGTGGCTCTTTGTCCGCCCTCTCCAGCAAAAGTCCCCGCAGACCATGCTACCCGTCCCCCACGTGGCTCTGTCCTCCCTCTCCAGCAAAAGTCCCCGCAGATCCCCCTATTCCTTAACTCTGCAGATGGATTTTGTAGGGGGCATCCAAAGCAAAAAAGAGTAGAATGATATAATAGGTTGTTCAATTAACATAGTATTAGATGCCAATTGATAGATGTCGCGATAATCGAACAAGTCATCTTTATCAGTGGAATTTCATTAAGCCAAGTTATTTGTATTTCTTAGTTTGTTCAATTTGTTGGCTATAGTGTTTTTTTGGCATTAAGGACTCGTTTATGTGAGCTGTTTTTACAGAATATTGAAGCTGCCTTGTTGTTAGATTCACATCTTCCAGGGAATCTCCAGTCACTAGCACTGGAGTGATGGACATGTCACTGTTTGGTCATTTATATAAAGATGCGATGGGTGGCATGGTGGAGCAGTGGCTAGAGCTGTCACCTCACAGCAAGAACGTTCCGGGCTTGATTCCCAGCTCTGGTGCCTTTCTGTCTGGAGTTTGCGTGTTCTCGCCGTGCTCACGTGGGTTTTTGCAGGATACTCCAGTTTCCTCTCACCATCCAAAGACACGCTGCTGCCTAGGTTAATTGGCCTGCTGAGTAACTTGCCCGAAAAAGTGTGCCCTGCGATGTAATGGCGTTACATCCTGGGTATTCCCTGGCCGTGCACCCGGTCGACCGGGATAGGCTCCAGCACCCCCCTCCGCAACCCTGCACAGGATTAAGCGAGTATTGATAATGAATAAAGACGCGACCTAAAGTATTGTTACTCCTCCATGTGTTCGCTGCTGCTTCTCCTCCCACTCTCATAGGTAGCGGCCATTATGATTATTGGTGGTTTAAATGGCCGCTATCCAGGTACCAAGTTGCCCTTGTTGGCCAATTGCCCCCCAAAGGTTGGAGTCGAATTTTACTGTGGATGCCCTTGCTGACGCTAACCTTTAGTCGGAAGGTCCTCCGGTCATTAGCTCTGGAGTTCGCTGGCACACGCAGATCCCCTCCACCACAATACGGTTGCGATCCATGGGGGAGGTTGCGTATTATCTTGTGCCGTCCCCAGTCTGGAATCCCCTTGCCAGATAGCTGTGCCGCAGGTTCTTTCCCAAGTTCAAAACCTTCCTTTTTTCCATAAAAAAAAACCATGCCTAATTTCTGTTTAACTTTTTTAGATGTGCTTGCACTTTGATGCTATATAAAGCAGAATCATTGTACTTCCAAATTGATAGCAGAATTCAGCGTCAGACAGAATGCACAGTCTTGGTATTCTTTTTAAAGGTGTATTTCTGTTACAATATCTCATGAACTGTGGCAGGGTGCTGTGGTTCCTATTATCAGAAGACCTCGCATAACCCCAGCATAAGGCTTTAACTAAGACCACTGGATCATTCATACCTCCTTATACTTCACCATAATGGAATGCAAAGTGGGCTTCATATTTCAGGACATGAAGGATCTTTTTTTTAAAACACAACTTTATTTTTGTAAACATATACAAATCCCACCTCAACGCCATCTACATACCTAAATTGTTTCCTTAGGTGTCTGAGCTCAAAGCCCACAGGTGGGGAAGCTTTTCTTTATCATAGGCCAAATTGAATTTCAAAAACTTTTGGCGGGCAACCACACATTCCCAGACAACCTTGCTAACGTTTGTCACTGCCACAATGCTTGCAGTGATGGATATTGTTTACAGGCTGCTCCAAAGTGGTAGGCATTACATGGCCACGGGACACATGAAATGAAGTCATGGTCTGTATTTGGCCACTCTCCTTTTATAACCAGTGGCAGATTTGTGTATTAAAGGTAGTTGGTCAAACTACACATTATGGTATCGTAAGCACCACATTATTCCTAAATCAGATTAAACGCTACGAGAAAATCTCTTCAGAAAAGAAAACTTAAGTAATCGTTATTACTTAAGGAGAATCATTTATTAGAAAATAATCCTTTATTTAGAAAAGACTTATCTAGTCTTGAGACTTTTTCAGGAGGTTGTTGGATTGTAATGTTTGTTCAATTCCATAAGTGTGTTATTTTTATAAGTGGGAAGAAACTAGAGTGCTTGGAGAAAGCTTGAACATGAAAAGCATTGGAAAGTTTGCAGTTTGTGACCCTGTTTTGTCTACTGCCAATTGCTTGGCTAGCATCCCAGTGAGCTTTGCACTTGATGAGCTCATAATTTCCATAACCCTATTTTCACAGTGATGGCTTATCGGTGTGCACCAACATGCCCTCCGTACATTCCACAGCAACCAGTGATGCACCTTGTACATTAATGCAGTCCTTTATCCTGACCTCTGAACGCAACACAACGCGTCATCTCATTCTTCATATTGCTCTTTATATATATAAAAAAAAGTTTCATCACGGTTGAGAGATTCAAATTCAGGGCTCTGGTAGAGCAAACAAGGTATGACTGGGGCTCAATATCTGAATGATTATTCCCCAGGTCGTTGGTTGACTCGCCAGCATGTGACTAGTAGCCATGCCCATACTAAGCGAAGATACACTGGTGTGATGGGTGCTGCATCATTTTCTGTGTTGCTGACAGAATCGACTGAAAATAAGCCCTTGATGTGACTTCAAACCTTCATCCTCTGGCCTTCGTTATTACACGTTCTATGCTGGGTTTCCAGCACTCATCTCGCTGGCATTAATTGGCTTTGGTAATTATACCATCAGGGTAGCGTTTCTTGAAGCGAGCCACGACCTCGGGGTCCAGCAGGTGGATTCCGTCCAGCTGGTTACCCAACGTCACCCTGGCAACAAAAGAAATGGACCAAGAAGCAGCAAAAATTGATCAGGAAAGAAGCAGCGCAGAAGAAAACCCAGAGGCAGTGATGTACTGCAGTGATGCATTGCCTCTGGGTTCTAGTGGTTATGAAGACCAGAATGGCATGGAGCGGCAGCGAATGAAGGATTGGTTCTGTTGCAATAAATTGAAGTGGTACCAAAAAACAAAGTATCTCGCTGGACACATGAAACAAGGTAACTGTAATTACATGGACTCTTGGGACAGGGGTTGAATAATCTTTAGTGGCATCGGTGTCTGCTTTGGCTCATGGACTATTCTCTCTAGGTGTCAGCTCTTACCAATTGGGCTGGATGTTGTGAGGTCGCCCAAATAGCTCTATCTTGCGAGTTCCGGGGGAGAGACGTTCGATGATTCCATAAATCTCGTCCGGCTTGTGACTCGTGGAGCGAACCTACACCACATGCCATGCACGGCCCCAAACAATGAGAGATTCTTCATTCTCACTGGCTCGGATTACAATACGGCTTGGATTTATAGAACAAACACGCAGTAATAACCAGGGCTGCTGCTGGATTTGAACTGTGAACCCCTGCAACAAGCCACAAACAGGCAACCGCTGGGCCATGTTACTTTCCTTTATCTTAATAGAATAGTTCAACGTTATAGTTAGTGTAAATTAAATTATGTTTAAATAGTCATATTACTGCTACAAGTGTGATTAGCGAGATGTGTCATTAAGTAGTGTGCTGGGGAAATTAAGTCCTATGTTACCTTAATGAAAGCAGCAGTATTTTATGAAAGTTACAATGCAATTAGTTATGATAAATTGTTCTCAGCACGTAGCTGCCAGCTTTGTTGATATAACAAATCCTCCAAAATCGTGCTGCATCGACTGTTGGGATGAATGCCATTGGAGAGCTCCTAAGACTGACACAGCACAAGAGGTCATGTGGCCTGCATCGTGTCTCGTCACTTGTCTTCCCCGTACCGATATTTACACACTGCACCAGGTATTCACTTAAGTCAGAGTAAATATAGGGATAAGTATTGAGTCTACATGCCACTGCTGTTAGCCGTAGAAGGTAATTGAACACAGATTAACCGTTTTTGGGCGCAGGAAGATCACCACTATGCCACCACTTGCCACACTTTTACATACAATGTCTCGAACGTACATTATTGCTGTGCCACGAACTGCGTTACATTCACATGTGCGCACACAATTATGCACACACTTGCCTCAGCGACCAGAACATCACAATCCAGTCCCCGGTTAAAGCCTTCCGTGTTTCCTTTCATACCAACCTACACAGTGACAGATGCACATATCAATGTCCAGAACAGAACCAGGTGAGTGCCCACACACGAACAGTAATTCCTTGGGTCATTTTCACACTGCTCAGTGCTGTGGCATGCAGTAATGAAGTGTGTGAGAAATGTTTTAACCAGGAAAGTCTATTCTGGAAATAGCTGCAGGTGGTAAATCATTTCATCTGTCCAGAATTTATAGAGGAACAACAGATGATGAGGTTGTGACCTAGCTGGGCTAAGTGTACATGGGACAGAAGACCAAATGACCACATAATGCTGATAACTTGTGTGTGCATTCATGTGAGAAAGCATGCACATGACTTTTGATCCTGCGTGGATGTGGTTGTACAAGCGCATACACAAGTAATTATGCAAGCTCGAGTATTTTCACATGTGTGCATGTGAAACGTGTGTCTTTAGCATGCATACATATATGTGCATAAATGTTCACACATATGTATAAATGAGGTATGTGGCACACGTGCCAATCAGGGTTTGTCCCATGACCTCCTGTTAGCTATTCTTTCAAACTTCACATGCCCACAACGTGCCATTATCCTAGCATAAATGCTATGGTGACGTCTTCGTCGCTACGTGGCAAATGGAGGGTGCTGTTATATTACATGTGCGCGTAGGTGTTTCAGGGGACACCAGTACCAGGCAATGCTCCTTGCCATGGTTGAGCCAGTGGCCTGTTCGCCCTGTACGGATGATCCGCTGCAGTTGATTTGTCTTAACCCAGATGAGTTCATCCACGCGCTCATAGCTGCATGCACACACGTACGTAACAATAATAATAACAGAGAGTGAAATGTAAAAATGTAACTACTGTCCTCGCAGATGTGGGGAAACCAACTCTTTGGTACTATTGTCCTCACATTTTATCAAACTACTGCCCACATTTGTAATGAATTGCCTTAAAAAGGAAATGTACATAATGGTGATGTTTTTTGAAATGGATTTTTTTCATCTCAAATAAATGAAGGGCCATTGCCAAAACCATCACGTATTATATATAGTTTCATTTCAAGCCAGACACGGTGTTATTGACGAATGTGTTGAGGTTTTGTTATTTGTGCTTATGCACCATTGCCACCGCAGCAGCGTAACCAAATTCATCATTGAACCATTGATCAGATGTTTGTCCACTCACAGATTTATTCTAGTTGCGTTTGCTCTGACCTGTGAACAGAGCTTTCCAAATCCTGCTTCCTTGTTGAGATAATGAAATATAAACGTGTACAACATCTTTGGTTTCAGTGTTAGTGTGGGGTTAGAGTTTAACTTTAGTTGTTAGAATTAGGATCTGGGGTTATGGTTGAAGGACTAGGGTTAGGAGATTGTGTTAGGATTTAAGGTTGGGGAAAGTAGGACCTAAGACTGCTGTGCTTCTCCCAAATCTGTGCAACAGTAGTCTCAGCCATAAGTGTTGTGTACTGTGGTTGCCACTTTTTAGCCAAAAAGGTGTGTATAAATAAGTTATTATTTATCTACATGATGTATGCCCACAAGAAAAAATGATGAATATGATGTGGCTTGATGTTTCGTAACTTGATGTGGGCTGCTTGTAAAGTCTTGGGAATGTGACTCACCCCCAGAGCTTGAGGCACTCCCTGCCCAACTCCATGGCTCTATGGTGCAACCACACATGCACAGGCACGCAGAGATTAATGCAGGCTAAGAGATGCGTGCGTGTTTGCCATTAGCGAGTATTTATAAAGGTCAGCACAGCACATAAGGGGGGGTGGTCAGCAGCAAACCCAACCAACTCTGCCTCCCTAGCGGCAATGTTTACACACTGCACAAGGTACTCATTTGAGGCCGAGTCGACCACAGGGAACTCTCAGGACCAGTTCATCAGTGTTGGCCATGAGCAGGAATCGAACTTGGGTGACCGGTTTTGTAGCACAGCATGCTAAACGCTACACCACCACTCCCCATAATACACTGCCATATGCATAGCATACTGGACATATGCAGCTCTTTTGTCAGAAAGCAGTCGGAGGTGAGCTCTCCCACGTTGTGCCGGTTATAAATGATTTTACCATACTTCACCATGCTGAAGGTCAAATCAGTGGAGAACAGATTTGACAGCATATAATATAAATGAACAATGGTACAGTAAAATAAAGGGTTGTGCTGCATTGCCCTCTACTGCTCATAATGTGGCCTCATATGTCCATTACAACCTGCTGTGCATGGAAGTCATCCATTGAAGCACTACCTAGGCTCAAACCTTATCTTTCAAAATTTATGATTTATGCTATGAATTATAAATAACTGAATCAAAAAGGTATACTCAAAATAATCATTGGTGTCGCTGTGGAGAATATAAATGACAAGCAAACTGTCTCCTGCACATACCGATCTAAAAAAATGTGAAAATATTACAGTATTTTTTGTTACAATATGCATTTGCCACAAAACATTTTGGGTGTGCATTTCAGCAGCATTGATTCAGGACAGGAAAATTCTGAACCAGTTTCAATGTATAGTGTCTTATCAGCAATGTCAATCAACTAGCAAGTCAGCAAGCAAGCATGACTGCTGACAACGCACCATGTCAAAACTAGTCCAGTTTGTCTTTAATGCTGCTAAAAAGTCCAGGTGGCTGAAGGGCTCTGTAAGATATACTAACAGGCACAGAACAACATAGGTATCACGAGTGTAAAATTCCATTTGGCGAATCGCTGCATCGCTACGGGGAATGGTGTGGTGCTGTATCCATCATTATCTACCAATGCATTGCCACAAACAGCTATGGAGAGTGATGGGCATGCTCGCTGTGCGGCGATTACCTGCCTGTCACCCACAGGAAGATGTAGCCATCATCCTGCAGCACAGGGATGTTAAGCCGGCGCATCTCGTCATCCGTGAGAGTGCCGTACGGCAGCTCCATGTGGATGTCCCAAGGGGGATCCGCCATCACTACCGAGAACTTACCCAGAATGCTCATGTCAAGGAAGCGGATGTCGCAATTTATCCACTGCACAAACACACGTGCACACATACCCAAAATCACATAAGATGTCTGATTTGGCCTTGTAGATTATAGTGGTAGGTGCATAACGAATGCACATGGAAACTCATATGGGTACATTCATGCATGCAAAGATAAAATTTCCCATATAACACATAGACTGTTGGGGTAAGGGCTGTTAGCATGCAACCATAAATATAATACATTTAGTCCCATGCGCATTAATGCAGAGATGCCCTGTATAGTCTAAACAGGCTGCAGGTACAAGTGTCGTTCGTCTATAGAAAAAAAATACGCTTACCATCGTGCACGTAAAGACAAGAGATCCCCTGTATAGTTTGTATACACTGTTGGAGTAAGTGCTGCAAGCATGGAATGTCCATATAACTCTCACCTGCGCGGGAAAAAGCTTCCCTGCGGTGGCGTCATCGCGTGGCCTCTCAACCGCCACCACGGCCTCATCCGTGCGGCCCTTCCGACTCGGTCCCCCCATGCCGCTGTTGCCGCCACCAGCCCCAACACCACCGCCACCGCCGTCGATTTCGTAGTGCACGTACTTGCAGGTGTCCATGTGGAAGCAGGTGTTGAGGAAGGAGCAGTCACCCAACGACTCGTCCGTGTGCTTGTGGATGATGCGGCGGAAGTGCAGCTTGGGGCAAGGGCGCGAGGAGCCGCACGCACTCATGCACTCCTGCTTGGTGCCGTGCTCACAGAACTCCCGAACCTGCAGCACCACAGCGGTGTGCACAAAGACACCCGTCTAGCCTTTATCACACTTGGGGCAAGTGTCATGAGCTGGCACGAACGATGGATGGTATGGCACACAGGGGGTGGCATAATCAGCACTATGCTCAGTTGCTATTGTCTCCACAGAGGTTATGGTGTTTACACACTGCACCAGTTACTTATTTAAGAGCAAATCAACAGATTGATATGTAAGTGGCCAATGATGGGGGCTGTGGCTGGGAATAGTCCCATCTCATCTCTCATTGTCTGAAACCGCTTAGTCCTATACAGGGTCACGGTGAAGCCAGAGCCTATCCCGGCAGACACAGGGCGCAAGGCAAGGATATACCGACGATGGGACGCCAGTCCATCACCGGGAAGCCTACAACACCTGGTATTCCCAGGCGGTCTCCCATCCAAGTACTAACCAGGCTCGATCCTGCTTAGCTTCCGAGATCGGACGAGATCGGGCGTATTCAGGGTGATATGGTCGTAGGCGCTGGGAATAGTATAAACCACAAATTGCTGATCAGAGGTTGATGACTGCCAACATGATTCCCCAACAATATCGTCATGACTGGTAATGAAGGTGAATGGAAAATGGAAGCAGCCATGCACACGTGGCTCAGAGAAGGCTATGTGAGTTTGTGTGTGTGTGAGCCTTGCGTGTACCTGCGCTCCACCTCGTGAACGGAACTTCTCGAGGATTGACTGCTCCTTGGCCGTGCTCGCTGTCAGCAATTGCAGGATCTCGGCCGACACCTTCTTGCTCTCTTGCTCACGTGTCGACTGCTGTGACAGCAAGCTCATGATCTCCTGGTCCAACTGCATAAGAGGCACAGCTGCCAACATCACCAACATGCACCCAGATGCTCATCTAATTATCAGCCACGATAAAACCAATCGATAGGTGAGGGCTTCCCCTACTTATCATCAGTCTTCATAGTCCCACGATCCAACAACCCACCTAGCTCTAACAAAGGTGCCGATATCTCCCTGCAGTGGACTTCCAATTTTTTTAAATAATTCCCCCCACCATTGTGGTTTTCTCACTACACCTCTGTAATGATGTAAATCGCCCGAGATAAGGGTGTCTGCTCAATAATATAATCCAACAGAATATGCTAGATCTCTTCAGACATCACAAGTTAAGTACAGCTGATCCTGGATGAAGATGATTTGTCTGCCATTAACATGGTAAAATGCCACAGACACACGGTAAATGGCAGACAAATCATCCTCATGGAGTGATAAAACGAGTGTATATGTCCACCTACTGTGTTTGAGTCTATGTGCAGCATGAGCGTGCGTGCAGGCAGCGATGTGTCCGTGACCTCATTGTTTGCAGATGATGTGGAGGTGGAGGAGAGCTGTGTTTTCTTGCTCATTTTGTCCGGAGGCGCTCCCTCGCTGGCCTCGGCCTTGCGCTTGCTGGCATTAGAACTGGGCACCAGCTGAATCGAGCCACTCCCGTCCTGCCCGAGATCGCCCTTGCCAACCCCACCAGGTCCGCCTGTGTCTGCTGCCACGCCGGGCACTGCACACCACAGCCATGACGCCTTATCGCGATTCGGGGCAGTGATTCAATTGAAGAAAAAATAATGTTTCGAACTGTTCAGCTGCTGGGCTTAAATAATAATAATTGCATTTCTAGGTATCAAGAGTCACTCCCAGACTCCAGATTGCTTTAGCAATTTCAATGGTCTAGTCGTCAAGCATCAATTGGACAGGTTTAGCCTTGGACAATTGGTATGGGGTTCTGACAAGCAAAACTTGTTTTGTCGCCATTTAATTTTAGTAAATTTGAATTGAGCCAGGCCTTCACAGTTGACAGTGAGGACGACATGCAAAAAACAGACGCATTGATGGATGTCTTTGCGTGGATATAGATTTGGATGTCATCGGCACAGCATTGGTATCTGAGACTGAGGCTGCACAGGACATGGCCAAGTGGTTGCGTGTAGATGCTGAAGAGAATTGGGCCGAGAACTGAACCCTGAGGAACTTCAGAAAAAACAGGATGGATCTCTGAGTTTTGTCGTCCTTGGCTTATGAACTGCTTCCGGTCAGAGCGGTAGATCAGCCAAATGCATCTTTATCCATTCATGATTAATAGGGTTCTTTCAGTGTAATCATGCAATCGTCTCATCTTAATTAATAGCTGCACAAATAAAAGCGTGATTAATTTGGCAAAATTAAACCTCTGAAAAAAGAAAATTGGTTTGACCGCCAGCTTCGTACTCTGTTCACTGAGCCACCTGGGCACCCAACAACAAAGCCTGGTGACTCACCCGACCCAGAGGTGGTAGCCGCTGCCAGCATGGCGGACAGCTTGGAGTGCTCAGCATCTGTGACGAGCACGCCGGGCCCGCCATCTGGCAGGGAGCTGGCGCTCACCGCAATCAACTCCTGCGCTGCAAACTTATGCAAGAGGCTCTCGACGGAGGCCCGAGTCACGAGACATTCGGACTGCGCATATGTACGACATGAGGACAAACGCACAGGCACACGTGCACGCCAGTCAAACATTCTTGCACATTACACAAAATGAACGCTTCGCTTAGCACGCTTGTCAAAAGCAGGATATATAAGTGTTATATTGTGCATAATCGGTGGGGAGTGGTGGTTTGCATGGTGGTTGATGTCCTCACTTGGGCTGACAAGAATTATGGAAAACCATTTTTTGAAGTTGGCCGGTTTCATGTAGGGTATGTCCCCTATATGCTATTTTACGCTAATATGTAATTCATATAAGATTCTCTTTACAAAGGTTGTTTTTACCCCCTCCTATAGAGGCGAACAGATAAAGAGAGGTTATGCATTAACGCAATCAACCTTTGTTGAAAAGTGTTAAAAACACTCGAGAGGTATACACAACCATCTCAATTTCCCTATCACATGCCACCACACACTCAGCAGTCAGTCTGCATCATCACCTGTGAGATGGCAGCTTGAATGGCAGCTGAATCAACGGGCAGTGGCAGGGCGAGGTCGGAGAGGTATGCCAGGAGCCGACTTTCGAGCCGTGGGTCGACTCTCACCTCCAGTACCGGGCCTGTCACCTCGACCACCCCCACCACCCCCCGCCGGATAGGGGGCTCGGAAAGGGGGCTTGATGGCGAGGTGCCCGTAGGGCTCTCACTGCGCACCGTAGGCCCAACCACCCCGCCCGTCACCTCTGGATCTGGTGACCACCACAGAGAAAGAATTATATTTGGTAACTGCTTATAACATCGGTTGTATTTAAAGTTAATTGCGCATTTTGTCAAACTAGAATTTTCTGATTAAATGAATTACTTGAAAATGTTGAATATAAATTATTTTTATCATTGAGCTCTAGCCCACTGCTGTCATATTTCTCACCCATACCCCTATACTAGATGTTACCCCAATACTGCAATCCCTTCTCATTGGCTTCCAACCACAGATAATCCCTGTATATCTCTCCCCTGCTGTTGCAAGGGCATCTTACAGTAAGAGAAGTGAATGAGATGTGTACAAAAATGTGACCTACAAAAGGCATCTGAAACTCCTGTACAGCCCTTATAAGGAAAAAGTTCCCCATCGACATAGCAGTGTTAGCATTGTGGATTGGAGTGGAGTCAGATTATGGGATCAATGGTCCAAGATAATAGGTTGTGTGTAGTCACCAAGACCAAGCTGGGTTGGGTCCTTCCGTCTTCTCTGGAGTCTCTCCCGCAGACTGCTCAGCTGCTTCTTGTGAGCTTGGATACTGCTCCACGTGTCCGACATGGTGCTGCTCACACTAACGGTCAGGGATGAATTGCTTGCTTACAGAATGTTGACTAAAGACCCAGCCACCCATCCACCACAGACAACCTCCTCTATAATTAATAGCACAGCAATTATATATTTTTTACAGTTCACACCTCACAATCGCCTGAATCACTGTTATCACAATCACCATTATTGTCACCATTACAACCAATACGAATATCACCACCAGCACTGATAAAAAGTTGCCGATGTCCGGCCGGTCAGGCGACTGTTTAAAACGGTCATGCCAAAAAGGTTCATGAGTTTCAGTATTGGTATTACTTAAGTTTTATACTCGATTTCCTATTACTTTTCCACACAAACTGTTTATTACACTGTTATTTACGTGTTTTAATCATGCATAACACTGAAACGACACTTAGCAATCATAATATGGTTTAACAAAAACTAATTTAGCAGTTTTTCGTCACATTTTCGATAGGTTTTGAGATGTGATGATGACAACTCAGTGTAATTCAAGCAACTGCTACATTGAAGAGACGAAGAGTGGCACGGGGAGATAAGAAAAACCGAGGGGAGGCGGGGAGACACAGATGAGGGGAGACTAGAAGCAACTCAGATGCGGGGAGAGAGACGAGGGGAGACACTCACATAGCCTGTTGTTCCTGTGAGTCTTCTCTGTTGTGTGAGACATGGAGAGACACACAGAGACAGACAATGTAGGACTTGAATACACCATGCTGTTCTTCATAGCTTTTAACTTTTTAACTTTCTAATATATTCCAATGCTATATATGACATAACTTGTACAAAATAACTTGCACATCATATAACACAACTGTATATAACATGACTGAGCCTAGTTACAGCCTAGTCATATTATTACAATCACCACAATCACCCTTACCACCATGTACACATCACCTCCATCATCGTTATCACTACCAACTGCCATTACAATCATCAGCAGAGTCACCACCACTACTGAAACAAACCACCAACATTCATCACAACTGCTGTTAAATTTACCAGTATTGTTGTCACCACCATTATCGCCAACGCTAATTGTTACCGCAAATACTACCCCCACCATTATCATGTAATAATAATATTTGCATTCCTCAAGCACCTTTCACCCGAGGGTCACAAAGCCTTGCACACAGCTATGGAGACAATGGCATGTCAACAAAGTAATAGAGCAATTAAGTAAAAAAATTACTATAAATCAATGAAGAACGTCAAGTAAAAAATAAAATAATATATATATATTTTAAAAAGGCATAAGTGTTCCTGGGCAGGCACAGGTTAACAGCATACAGCAGTGAGCAGCATCAGCAGTCCCAGCCAGAGGACTTAAAGGCCTTACGGAAGAAGTGAGTCTTGAGACAGGATTTAGAGATGCCTAGGAACTCATCTGACGAAAATTCCAATGGAAGGAAGTTCCAGCGTCTGGAAGCAGTGCATAAGGTTGTCACCCATCGAACGGAGGTGTGATCTTGGCACATGCAGCAATCCCAATTGAATGATCGAAGTTGTCGTGTTGAGGAGGGTACCTGAAGTAGGTCACGGAGGTGTATGTCGGAGCAGTGCCAGTGAGAGCCTTGTAGGTGAAGAGGGTCTTGAATTCAATTCTGTATTTTACCGGTAGCTAGTGGAGAGACGCCAGAACTGGGGATATTTGATCATGGATGGGTGTGCGAGTGAGAACTCTAGCAACCGCATACTGCACACTTTGGAGACGATTGATCAGGTAGGCAGGGGGTGCCCAAGAGCAGTGCATTGCAATAATTGATTCGTGAAGAGATGAATGTGCATTAGCTTCTCATCATCAGAGGGCGACAGGATGTTGCACAGTCTGGCTATGCTTCAGAGATAGAAATAGGCTACCTTTGTCACCTTGTTGATGTGTGTCTCGAAGCTGAGTGAGGTATCAAGAGTCACTCCTAGACTCCAGACTGCCTTAGCAACTTCGATGGTCTGGTTATCACATGTCAAATGCACCCACCGGTTCAGCCTCAGACAATTGGTGCAGAGTTCCGTCAAGAAAAAAAAAACTTCTCTTTTGTCGCCATTTAATCACAAGAATGTTTCATTGAGCCAGGTCTTCACAGTTGACAGTAAGGATGACATGCAAAGACCAGATGTATTGACGGTTTTGCGTCGAAATATATTTGGATGTCATCGACATAGCAAGGCTAGCTTAGATTGAGGCTGCGCAGGATATGGCCAAGTGGTTTGTTTTATGCACATCCTCAAGAGAAATGGGCCAAGGATTGAGCCCTGAGGAACTCCAGACAAAACAGGATGGCTCTCTGAGTTACATCTTCTAAGGCTGATTAATTGCTTCCGGTCGCAGAGACTGCTCAGCCAGTGGAGGGCACAGGCAGCGACCCCTGTGTATATTTATTACCAAATATCCCCAGTATCGTCCTAACAGACTGTAGAGTCAAGGCGAGCACCTCTGAAGGCCAGCAGGGCAAACTACGGGGTGGGTGGCCAGCACCACGCCCGGCCACCTTTGTTTCCATATCGGCGATGCTGACACACAGTACCACTTACTCCTTTCAGACTGCGTCGAGATAAGGGAGGCCCCGGACCACTTTATATAATCGTTAATTTTGTTGGCAATGAGTGGCAATCGAACTTGGGTTGCCTGGTTCGCAACGCGTTAACCGCCACACCACCGCTCCCACTATCACCACTGCCATAAATACCAACCATTGCTGTCATCACCACGACAACTACCATTACCACGACTACATTCGCACCACGACCACTACCATCATTACCACCACTGCCACCACATCATGACCACCAATTAATTGCTATCACCATCGCCACGATTACCTGTCACCACCACCACTGTGTGGAGTTTGCATGCTCTCCCCGTGTCCGCGTGGGTTTTCGCCGGGTACTCCGGTTTCCTCCCACAGTCCAAAAGCATGCCCCTGGATAGGTTGATT
>JAZEWT010000002.1:12315729-12340640 GCA_036362905.1 Mordacia mordax
GGCTGGGGGTGTGGCGTGAGAGGAGGAGGAGTAGGGTGACGTCCGGGGGGGGGGATAAGTGCAGGGGGGAGGCAGTGAGGGGCGGTGAGTCGTGTTGAGGGTCAAGAGTCTGATCGTGTGCTGGTGAGCGACGCTACGGGGTTGACCGCGTGGTCGTTTTGCGGGTTCGGCGACGCTGAATAAAGATTCCTCGTTTGTTGAGATGGAGAGTCTTTGGAGTCCAAGTATGCCTGCCCTGCAGGGAAAGAGAGGATGAGTGACCGCCAACGCAAGTGCGATCTTTGCTGGCACGTGATGGGGCAGTAAGGACCCATTCTGGGGGAATTCACGCGTCGTGAAACGTATATGATGACTATTGTGCTAACATTGTACTGTCATAATATCCGTATTACTGAATTTGATATACACGTATCATTGCTCCCCCTACTAGCAAACGCGTGTCCGTTTTTAGGCAGCTATCACGTAATACGGTAACAGCTGCCTCTGTGAATGTCCTTTCAAATGTTTGGGATGAGAAGCGATGTTAAGTGCTCAGAGATGGACCTGAGCATTGTAGACCATTTTGTCAAGTAAAAATATAATTCGTAATTGATTTTTGGATCACGTCGCCAGTAGTTGCCTGATGATGCTGGATGTATCCGTGTCGGGTGGCAGAGGGTGTGCGACACATATTGTGCATGATACGCGATTTGAGCCTAAACAAAATTCCAATGTGAACCATAGCGTTGGTCTCCAGAGCCTACGTGATAAATCATTGTCAATATTTAACGTTATCTATCTTTTACCTTTAATTATGTGCAGCGCATTACGAGGTAGATTTGAAATTTCGCTTGGAAATGTACACTATTAATCATTATAATTACCATTAATTATCTAGGTGTCTGTCCTTTTGTCAACGTGTCAGAGAGCGCACGTGTCCTTGAGCGAGGCTGCGACCACTTGACGCGCGAGGTGCAGGAGGCGTGGCAGCACGCGAGCGCGGAGGCCCCGGCGCCCCCGCCGTGCGCGCGACTTCTGTTGGGGGTGGCGAGCATGCGCCACCGGTCGGATCCCCGCAGAGGCGACGGGAGCTACACGGTGGGACCCCCCCCCCCGGCACCTCTTGGGGTTGCCACCTCACACGCACGAAACACTGGGACATATCGTGGAATAAACCGAATAACAGAGCGAAGACTCTACGTGTAACTGGAAAAAAATACGAACATTGAATAACTGGCTTGTTCCTGAAAAAAACAAATAGATTTACCAAGATAGCTGCCTCAAAAAAGATGATCCTGGAACAAAAAAAACAGGAGCGGTAGCAACCTTACCACCTCACAAGTCAAATACTCTACCGTATGGCACTTTCTCTCTCACACATTCAAATACAATACCTACCTTACACAATCAGGCAAAAGTCTGAAGTGACCGGTTTTGAATGAGCCCCATTTGTCAGAATATTATGGGTACTTTGGCAGGTCTCAAAAGAAATACATTTGTAGACGTGATATTGTTTTCAGGTGATGGAGGGTTAATATTACTACTTGGCATAATCCAAAGACATGGATTAACCAACCCCTATTGGGATTTTTGGCAACATTGTTAGTATAATCATTAGTAATATATTAACAATTGAATTTACAGAGTGCTTTTCAACCGAGGGTCACAATGCGCTTCACAGAGCTGCGGAGTGAACGACATGTCAACAAAAACATCAGGACAGTTCAACTGAAAGTCAAAAATTAGCAATAAATTATAGGACAGAAAACTAATAATTCTTCAACAAACAAGGAAGGAATAAATGTTCCCGAGCAGGCGCAGGTCGGCAGCGAGCCATCATCCCAGCACGACAACATTGAGCTGCATCAACAGCCCTAGCCAGAGGACTTGAAAGCATTACGGAACAAGTAACTCTTGAGATGAGATTTGAAGATGCCCAGGGACTCAGCTGATCGAATCTCCAATGGAAGGGAGTTTCAGATTCTGGGAGCAGTGCAGAGCTAGAGGATTCTGTCACCCATCGAATGGAGATGCAATCTGGGCACATGCAGCAAACCCGAATGGAGATGCAATCTGGGCACATGCAGCAAACCCGTATTGGAGGATCGAAGATGTCGTGCAGAGGAGTGTGCCTGAAGTAGGCACCCCCCTAAGCCTAGCACTGTTCCCACAGTGCTAGGCTTATCAACGACGAGTAAAATCTGCCAATGACAAGTATTGTTAGTTTGTGGGATTTGCCCAATTAAGTGACGTATGAGGTATTTTTCTAATTTGAACAAAATTATACGGAGATGCCTGCAAACACGGTCATCCCTTTTACACACAATGTTGCACGTATTTTCATGACCACTGTGAAGGTCACGACTAGTATATATGATTAATACATTCACAGTATTATCTTGGGTGGCTGATAGGCTGGAACCAAGAACCTCTGCAAAAAGAAGCTGCCTGTTGGGCCTGACTCGTCTCCCAATGTCTATCACGAAGAAAGATGCTGCTGGCCGATAAATGTCAATCTCCTTCTGTGTCACTGTCAAGCAAAGATGCACTCTTAATGATGTCTGAGTGGGGAGCATTGGATCAGCGTTCTCATTCTTGCTTCCCAGCTTGGCTGAAAGCCAAGCTGGAAAGCCAAGCTGGACAATTAAACGAATCTCGATCACTCGCCATCAGAGAAAATATAATATATTGGTTGCTGCAGCATGGCAAGAATCAGCATCAGTAGAATCATGCTCAAAGCGGTTGGTACTGGTTGATAGACCTAGATCAGTATTACAAACTTGACCATTATGGTGTCTTGTATTCTCCGTTGGTGAAATGAAATTGGAATCCCTGTATTTGCCCCCTCTCTCGCCACTCCCTCCAACGTCCCAGGTGTATGAAATCCGCGTTCACACGACAGGGCAGCTGGACTCGTGTCCGTGCGTGATCGAGCGCCGCTTCTGCCAATTCCAGCTCCTGCACCGAGCGCTCCTCTCTGAGATGGGCACGTCGGCTCTGCGGGGGGCCTCTCTCCCGCGCGCTGTCCCGGCGCCTCTCCCTCTCTCTCTTTCGCTGCCTCCTCCTCCTCCGCGCTCCGTGGAGCTCTACCTGCGTGCTCTCTGCGCGCTCCCGGCTGTGCGCGCCTCGCGCCGCTTCCAGGAGTTCCTATGGCGTGAGGAGATGGCGCGGGGACACGCGTGTCTGCGCGGAGGCGCCTACGCAGAGGCCTCGTCGCTCCTGCGCTCCGCGTCGCTCCTGCAGGAGAGGGCGGCGTGGTTCGCCGCAGACGCCGTTCACTCAGCGCCCACACTCTCCGCCCTCGCCGTGTGCGCCAGGGACATGGGGCAGCTGCATGACGCGCTCGCGTATTGCGAGCGAGCGATCCAAGCCCTGGGCAGCGGAGGCGGTGGAGTCAGGATGGTCGACGCCAGACGGGCAAGGCCTCCCTACCAGAGATACCCCGAGCTTTGGGCCCCTTTGCTACGCGCGAGGGCTCGACTGCGCTGGGAGCTCGGAAAGAAGTGCGACGTGGATGAGAATGAGGAGGATGAGAATGTGGGAGTTGATGGCAATGATGACCCTCGCTCACTCAAAGAAGTCGTCATTGCTCAGTACCTGTGGTAATGGAAATGGGTGAGAGGTGGCGAACAACAAAAATTGACAAGCGAACAGAATGTGAGACGGGTGCGCAGCAGCAGTGAGGCTGGGGTTTGAAGTAGTGGTATGAATGGATAGGTATCATGCTAAGGGTTTGGTTGGTTGATGTGATTAGGGGAAGAGGACAGGCTAGGATTTGGATGGCTAGTGTGGTTAGGGTTATTGCAAGGGTTTAGTTGGCTAATGTGCTCATGGGAGGGGCTAAGGTCTAGTTGGCTTATGTGCATGGCTTGGGCAAGGGTCTGCTTGATTATTTCTGATAGATATATCTAAGGGGGGCAGTGCCCTGACAAAATAGATGTGGGAGCACCTGTTTAAGTTCAGGTTTATGCACTGTAGCCAGTGGACATACCTAGGACATATATAGACAGCAAATACTGTTAGTGAGGACCTATTACGGCTGGCATGACGCACATGAGAGTGGTATGGCTATACCCTGCAACCACACCTTTCCGTCTTTGACCCATTCCTGTTTGTCTCGTTTTACCACTCCCGTTGTGTTATCACTCGATATGTCTCGTTTGTGTAAATGAGCTTGCAGCTCATTAACGTTATAATACAGTTTGTATGTGTGTATACACGGTTGCGAAGCAACTTCACGACAATGCGGACCCAAGATATTTGGTATGCCAGTTTGGAGCTGCTGTGAGTTGTCTCATGCCACGTAGTTGCTGCCAGTAGACTCACACCACGTAGCTGCTGCTGGCAAGTAGTCTCTTTTTGATTGACGTCCTCTTGCTACTTTCATGCATTTGAGGTCCTTTAAAATTGCTCTAAAACGAGAAAAATTTTTACCCTATCTGGCAATAATACAAGTGTTAAGATCTTTCAAGGCCAAATAGATAGCTTTCACAAAGTGTCAAGTTTGCATGAATCCACATATGCTTGTGGCAAACACGCCTGGATTACTGTAACTCTCTTCTCTTCGGCCTCCCTCACAAATCCCTCCATAAACTTCAACTGGTCCAGAATTCAGCTGCCCGTATCATTACTTGTACCCCCTCCATCCACCACATCACTCCTGTCCAACAGCTCCACTGGCTCCCGGTTCAGTTCCGCATTCAATTCAAAGTCCTTGTGTTAACATTCAAGGCCATCCACAACCTCGCCCCCGCATATCTGTCCGACCTCCTCCATGTTTCCGCTCCCTCCCGCTCCCTCAGATCCTCCTTCTCCTTACACCTGTTTGTCCCCTCTGCCCGTTTCACCACCATGGGGAGCAGAGCATTCAGCCGCTCTGTTCCCCGTCTCTGGAATTTATTACCACCCGAACTCAGAAATGTCGATTCATTCTCTCATTTCAAATCACAACTCAAAACACATCTGTTTAAAACTGCTTATTCCATCTGATGCCAATTGCTGTCACTTTGAATTGTTTTTATATGAATTGTTTTTATATTTATATAATATTTTTATTGTTGCTTCTTTTTAATGTGTTTTTAATTGTGTACTCTGTACGGTGTCCTTGAGTGCCAAGAAAGGCGCCTTTAAATAAAATGTATTATTATTAATACCACGTAGCGACTGCAAGGTATTAGGTAATTAGGGTCTCTGGCTGTGCCCTGCATTGGCTGAGCTCCTACCTCTCCCACTGGAAGCAGTTTGTCAGCCTCGGAGGACAAAACTCAAATGTCCATCTTGTTTTGTGTGCAGTTCTTCAGGGTTCTCGGCCCACTCCTCTTCAGCATCTACATACAACCACTTGGACCTATCCTGGGCAGCCTCAATGTCAGTTACCATTGCTATGCCGATGTCATCCAAATCTATATCCTCGCAAAGCCATCTATCGATGCGTCTGGTCTTTGCATGTCTCTTCGCTGTCAACTGTCAAGGCCTGGCTCAATTCAAATTTCCGAAAACTAAATAGTGACAAAACAGAAGTTTTGCTTGTGGAAACCGTGCACAAATTGTGCAAGGCTGAACCTATCCAATTGATACTTGAAGACCAGACCATTGACGTTTCTGAGGCAGTCCGAAGCCTAGGAGTGACTTGATTCCTCACTCATCTTCGAGACATACATCAACAAGGTGACGAAGGTGGCCTCTTTCCATCTCAGAAACATAGCCAGACTCCATAACATTCTGTCACCCGCTGCTGCTGAAATGCTAATATACATCATCTCCTCACGAATCGATTATTGCAGTGCACTGCTCCCTCGCACCCCTGCAAACCTGATCAATCTTCTGCAACGTGTGCAGGATGCGGCTGCTAGAGTCCTCACTCGCACACTCTTCCACGATCACATATCCCCAGTACTGATCTCTCTCCACTGATTACCGGTTAAATACAGGATCGAATTCAAGATCCTCCTTTTCACCTACTAGGCTCTCACTGGCACTGTTCCAACATATATCCGTGACCTACGTTAGGCATCGTCCTCCATACGGCAACTTCGATCCTCCAGTACGGGCTTGCTCCATGTGCCCAGATCGCGCCTCCATTCGATGGTCGACAGAGCCTTCTCGCGCGCTGCTCCCAGACTTTGGAATGCCCTTCCTTTGGAGATTCGATCAGCTGAGTCCCTGGGCATCTTCGAATTGCGTCTCAAGCCTCACTTGTTCCATAAGGCTAGAACTGTTGATGCGGCTCAGTGTTGTCATGCCGGGATTATTGCTTTCTGCCGACCTGCGCCTGTTCGGGAACATTTATTCTTTCCTTGTTTGTTGAATAATAATACATTTTTCTCCACTTACTTTATGTCCTCTAATTTATTGCTACTATATGACTTTAAATTGAACTGTCCTGATGTTGTTGTTAACATGCAGTTATCTCCACAGCTCGGATTTGTAAAAAAAAAACCCTAAAAACGTTATTGTTGCTATTTTTCCATTCTTATGTCGTTGTTGTTGATATGCCGTTCTCTCCGCAGCTCTTTGTAACGCTTTGTAACCTGCTGGTGAAAAGAGCTTTATAAATGCAATTATTATTAATTATTATTAGTATTTCCCAAGCATGCTTTGCTTTCCATGAATCTGCTGGGGCAATAATGCGTTTCAGCCTGTATTTTTATGGATTCATTATTTCATGTTGAATCCGTTACCAGTGCACAAACCAAAGTCCCCCTGGTGGTCACGTTGGTAACAGCTGGTGAGGTGTGGGGAGCGAACAAGACCTATTCTCAACATTCGTGTCATCTCTTGCTTCCTCCTCTGTAGTCACGGTGTGTTGTTACATTTCAAAATAAAAGTCTCGATCTTTCCCAAGGTATGACGATCTCACGTGACGACTTGGAAGTTAATAATAATATAATACTATTTGCATTTCTAAAGTGTCTTTCACCCGAGGGTCATAAAGCGCTGTACAGAGCTGGAGAGATCGACATCTCAATAACAAAAGAATAGATCAATTAAGTAAAATAATGTATATAAATCAATGACGGGCATCCAGTAACAAGACAATAATTGGTAAAACAAATAAAATAAAGACGAAGTCTTCCTGAGCAAGCACAGATCAAAGGCATGTCATCACCCAAGCACAGCAGTGAGCAACATCAACAGTCCTCGCAAGAGGACGTTAAGGCCTTACGGACAAGTGAGTCTTGAGACGGGATTTGAAGATGCCCAGGGACTCAGCTGACCGAATTTTCAATCGAAGGGAGTTCCAGAGTCTGGGAGCAGTGGGGGAGAAGGCTCTGTCACCTATAGAACGGAGGTGCGATCTGGGCACATGCAGCAACACCTTACTGGAGGAGCGGAGTTGTGTTGAGGAGGGTACCTGGAGTAGGTCATGGATGTATGTTGGAGCAGCGCTAGTGAGAGATTTGTACGTGAGAAGTAGGGTGTTGAATTCAATCCTGCTTTTAACCGGTAGCCAGTGGAGGGACGCCAGCACTGAAAATATATGATCGTGGATGGGAGTGCCGGTGAAGGCCAGCAGCCGTATTCTGCTCACTTTGGAGACGCTTGATTGATGCTTTGTGAGGTTGGATGCCAGAGCGGAGGAGCCACTGCCCCACTCCTCTCTGTGACCGTTGCTCCGCAAGTCCCCATTGTCGGCGATGGAATGGGGACAAGGGGCTGTTGATAGCGACCTCTGCAAACATTTTTTTGTAACTGGTTGTGCCACCGGTTGCATACAGTATACCCTATATCAACAATTGATAATTCTCAAAAATACAATAATCTGTCATTAGCTGTAATTGGCAATAACAAATGTTTCACGGTCCGCAACTGGCGATCTGTTGACGCGAGTGGAGCGGACACGGAGCTGTAGGAAAACACTGAGTGACTATTTTAACATTTACAGTGCACCTCGAGTTACTATGGAAAAAAAACTCCGAAACCCACGAGAGACAATCGTGTGCAATGCACCCGGTGGTGGGAAAACGGGAACTTTGCACTCA
This sequence comes from Mordacia mordax, assembly GCA_036362905.1. Taxonomy (NCBI): domain Eukaryota; kingdom Metazoa; phylum Chordata; class Hyperoartia; order Petromyzontiformes; family Petromyzontidae; genus Mordacia; species Mordacia mordax. Next base: position 12,323,691 of record JAZEWT010000002.1, read on the forward strand.
ATAAAAGGGGAAATGGAGACAAAAAACGAGGGCGATGGTATTTTAAGAAATGTTAAGGGAGAAAATAACGATGATTGCTTCGAAAAGCTGCTCTCTCGGGACAGCAGCATCAATTGCTTCCTCTCTCCACCTTACGACGTTTCGCCTCACATGTTAGAGGCATCCTCAGGCGTAGTGTGCGTGTGTCGTGTGTGTGACTTCTATTTATATGTAGGTATTATGTATGTGTTGAGTACCCTCCACAGAGTTGCTGCATTCCAGGATCAATGGACGATTGTCAGGGTCCACTGAAAGGGTTCCACTGTTTTGCTCACTCCCCAGAATCACATTAACCTCATCTGTTCCACCTGTGACTAATTTCCGAGTTTGCATCTCATGAAAGAAGTTCCCAAACACTTGGAGATTCCTCTCTGATGTCCGCATTTCATAGCTCTATATATATGCATTACTGACTTCAATGACTGGCCTCCAGGTCTGGATGAGCTTTATTTTCATTTCTTGTTTGCGGATCATAGTCTTTTCTGTCTGTGAATCTCGATTACTTCATGAATTAATCTTGGACCTTTATGACGGGTGGCTGCTAGTACTCGCATCTTGTCAAAATCGATGCTGTGTTGTTTGTCTACATGTGTGCTGCCGTTGCTGATTTATCAGTATGCAGCAAATGCACTGCTGTCTCGTGCTCTTTCTTTCTTGTGGCTATTGTTCTTCCTGTTTGCCCAATGTACACTTCCTCAGAGTTGCTGCAAGGAATGCAATATACGCCTTCTGTCTGTAATGGCAGTCGGTCTTTGGGTGATTTGAGAACGTCTTGTATCTTCTGGTGGGTTGTGAAGTCTGTTTTTATTTTTTTATTTTTCTAGATATTTGCTAATTTTGTCTGTGGTGCCTTTCACATATGGCAAGAAAAAGCGCAGGTTTTGATATCTTCCTCCTAATTTTCTTGCTCTTTCTGTCTAGGTTCTCTCCGTATGGCACATTGGATTTCTCTTTCTGTGTATCCATTGCTCACTTGTGTTTGTTGTAGATGTTGTAGTTCGTCTTTTAGATGTTGTTTGTCTGCTATTGTTTTGACCGGTGGGCTAAGATGTGTGGTATCCCCCATTTCTGTTTCGGTTGATGGTGAGACTCCGCATCTAAATACCTGTTCGTATGTGTTTTCTTCCTGTTTACAGTGTGGCTGAGCATCCCCTCTGCGTTTCTCTTCACCAATACGTCCAGGAACGGGATTTGGCCGTTTTCTTCTGTTTCCATGGTGAACTTGATGTTCGGGCGTATGGAGTTTGACCAAGGAATGCAGCAGTTCTGTGGAGGGTACTCAACACATACATAGTTCTTACATATAACGTGTGAGGCAACACGTCGCGAGGTGGAGAGAGGAAGCAATCAACGCGGCTGTCCCGAAAGAGCAGCTTTTCGAAGCAATCATGCATCGAGCCGTGAAAACCAACATCATTACGGAGACAATAACATTCATGATTCTCATTTTGGCCACCTTGTTCGTAAGTATTAAGGTGGGATCTCACCATTGATGCATGACCTTTGATCATTTGGCCAACAATACAAAATCAGATTATGTAAGGTCACGGTTTGTGACGCGTTGGGGGTCAGGATTCAATACAGTAATTATAATAGTAAATATTTATTATGGCGATTATAGTTCTTGTAGTGACTGCACAAATTACATGAGCCAATTACAGCATATATTACTGTAGGCTTTAGTTGGATTGCTGGGCACTGTATTCAGTGGTGAAACAGCCATGAGCCACTAATCTCAGATTTTAAAAAAATCCATAGGCGGAGGACCCCTCGACGAGTGCCAGGTGAACTTACCAGGCCCTAACTAGACTTGGTTCATACAAAGGTGCCAGCCATACTTGGCATGGACACCTACATATATTCATCAATTTGAATAAACAATGATAGTATTCCAGTAGCCAAATGTATTCAAGCAACTCATCCCAAATCATAGGTCCACTCTCGCAACACTAATCTGGTATGGCCTGGCCCAGCATGTATTTCAGAAATTTGTGCCAAACTGGCGCAGCACCTATGTGCACCGATCAAAAATGGTCTTGAGTTACCATTAATTGTGACATTTATTTTTGGCCATGCCAAATTATATGGCTATGCACTTGTAGAGGGTACGAGCCCCTTCCCTCCAATTTGTGGGATCTAGGATTTGAAATTGGTGGCCCAAGGCTTTTTGACGACTGAAATCCCATAATTACTTATTCAAATGGGACAATACATGTAGGTGCCTGTGCCAAGTGTGGTACGTGTTATCTCACTGAACTCCGTTTAGGACTGGGCAAGTTCAAGTGGCAGTCGTAGATTTGATCCACCGACTGCAAACCGCCGTCTTGACCATGCTGCTGGTGTGCCCCGTCGTGGTCGCTGTGTGACCATCCGTGTGAGTGAGGGCTCTGGCCAGGTATATCTGGATAAAAGTGTCTCTTTATTGCGAGAGAGGAGTCACATCACTGCAGTACCCCCCACAAGCCCGCTTTGGGCTAGGCTCACTGCTAAAAAAACCAAAACGTGCGGCACAAATGGCGAGAAAATAAACATTGAAAAGGCAGTGTTTGGCAAACAGGGGAAACCCGAAGGTGGAGGACTCTAGCCAACGAAGCTGTAGCGCCAACTCTAGCCAAATCGACTCGTCACAATCCGAACCATACTCAGAAGAGACCCTTGTCCTACTCCTAGCCACAACTACACAAGCCAAGATGACCCTAATACTAGTCCCAACTATAACCACACCAACCAATCAGCAACTACCACTAGCTCATAGTCAAAACCACTCTACTTTAACCACACCAATCAGTTAGACACTACCTCTAACACTCATATTATTTTTGAAGGGTTGCATATGCTCCTTCCTTCTGTTGTGCTAAAAAAGTTAAAATGATCCCATGACGCTGTCATACTGTTGTTCTTTGTCTGTACAATCTTAAGTGCTACTGTTTACTTCGTTATTATGGCTGGGGTTTGATCTTTGTACAAGTTATGGTTGCGAGTTTGTATACGTTTGCTAGGTCCTGTTACTCCTTATTTTAATGATCATGGTTAGAGTTTCATTTATGCACATATCGTTACTATATGTTCAATTGCACTTTGGTTTCATGCTTTGTTACGTTGATCAGTTTCATTAATTGTTGTTTCGCTGGAGTCCCGCATCTAGAGCTTGCAAGCTTCCTGGATATTTTCTCCTGTAATAATAAACATCTATCTATAAACTAAGCACTAGCCAATCTTGCAGTTTTCCCTACCCTTAACCATAATACCAATTTAGACCTTACCACTAGCATTCACAACACCAACCACATCCCTAATCCTAACCATAACAGGCTGCCAGACCCTACCCTTAAAAATAGCCAAAATAGCCAACCTCTCACCACAACTTGCCAAGTTAGGGCTCTTTGCACTATCGCTGTTGCTAACCCCATCCACAGCACCATCGTGCCCATCCCGGTTTTCATCGATAATTCGCATTTCAGTTTTTCTCGTCACAGTTGCTATTGCTCGATGTAGCGTTTGCTCAGCTACTCGCCAAAGACAGCCTCTCTCCGCTCGCACTTTCCCGTCTGCTTATTCTTTGGTTGAATTTTGACGAAAATGCAAATCGCCAAAATGAGGTGTGATGATTGGCCATTTTGTTAAGATATGAATCGATATCTGGTTGTATGAAACCGTTACATTACTATTTCATTCCAGAATAATGTGGTAACTGAAACAGGTTATGAATACACTATCCTGATATGTACACTGGTCTTATTGAACACTAATCTCATGCACAACTGGCCAATGGCCCAATGCATATCGTTCTCTTTTCTCCCATCCATCATCACATGGTGGCTGATGATGAGACCGGACGAATCTTTCACACCTTTCTTTGGTAATGGCAACGGCTTCCTGCGTCTCTCGTGTGGATGATCTTTGCCATTTTGCTTTATGCACGTGGCGGTATAAGGCCACTCGTGGGTGTAGGCGTTCACTTTGCTCGGGCGTCCAAACTAAATGATTCTGAGTCTTGATATCATTTAACTTCGGCTGGCCTAGCATTAAAACGTCTCTGTCTGGCCGAGAGTATTCTTTACGGTCACACGTCTCAGTTTTTGTAATCAAGACATTTCCAGGATCCATTTCAACGACAGCAACTGACATTTATTTGAAATGTGCCCATGAAGTGTCGAGCCTCTCGAACTGCACGTGAAGAGCGAGAGGCACCAGAAGGGACCAAGCAAAGCAGAGGAAGCAATCGACTAAGGAGGCACTTAATTGCCTGGTACTACTGCCAGCACCTCGCCTTCATTCTGAGGGCCCAGCAGTCAGATTCACGGAGTAGAACTGGGATCACACATTGCATACCACTTGCTTATAAATCTATACTTGTTATATATGTACAATTGCCTGTGGTGCAACAAGTTTCTCGACCTAAGTGTACATGGTGAGCTACTGAGGATGGCATCAAAATTGTACTGGTCAATATGGACAGGGAAGGCACCATCAATATCACATCAGTGTCATCAACTTTACACCAGCATCGCTACCATCAACATCACACCAGTATCATAATCGTCTCTCACACACTCCAAAGTGTCCATCCACTTAATCAACTCCAGAGTGGCACTCACCTCCACTTGCAGCCAGTAGTAGAAATATCATATTCTCATGACAGGGAGCAGTTTTTTCCATAGAACAATGAGCACTGAAATTCCTGCAAAGTCGGATTTCTTAATTCATCAACGCTGCAAGTCTCATGAGTGGAGTCAGCTTCTCTGAGCAGAAATAAACGTTTGACCTTTCAGATTATAAGCCGAGCAATTTGACCCCAGAGACACCTGATTCAAAAGTTCTTTTAAAAGCCTTGAGTCAGCAGTGGAAATTCCACATTCCAATGACAGGAGGCGAGGCAGAAAACATAAAAAATAAGCTACAGTTGCTGTTTCCAACGCAGTGCTAACGTGCATTTTTGGGCGAGTCTCAAGTTAAAAACGCAAACGTAACAATAACAATTATCTCAGAGGCAATAATTATAACAACGAAAACGACGTACAGTAACAGTTTAAATAATATGTAAACAGTGTTGCGTGCATCGCGTATGATTCACAGGCCCAAGTGAACAACAACGACACTTTCACCCTACCACCGCCTCCTGAGCACCACTACTACATTCTTGCCCGCTGCGCTTCCCTTACTGTGCACGGTACAGTGCGGTAGCACACGCACGGCGCGGGCAAGTTCATCGCGTGGTGGCCAAGGGCTCCTTCAAATCAGCTGATCTGGACATTCCAGCAGACCGAGGCATCTCTGGGGAAATGCAATATTCAGGGCTGTCCATTGCTGTAGATGCCATGGGGGTTGCGGGGGACGGCCATGCCGGGAAGCGACCCTGGGTTCCGCGCAGTGTCCACGCTCACATAGAACGTCTCCAGGCGACCTTTGCCCTTCACGTTGATGCTGCCGCGGCTCTCACAGGAGTAGCCAAGTGACAGCAGCACCTGGGCTGTTTCGCCTGTCACCTGGATGAAGGAGAGCAGGGAGGGAGGGTGGACAGAGCACATGGGATTTGAGCAAGGAAAGGAACATGGATGGGATGAAAAATAATAATAATAATACCTCTGACTGTGGGTACCGGTGACATGAACACCTGGCTACGAAGAGCAGGAGTGAAAGTAAGCCGGGATGGTCTTGTACGTTCTGGCTTATTCGCAACAAAGTGGCCGAAACATCCAGTACAACACCGATGGCAAGGGGAGGGTGTGATATGACTGTACCGGTAAGAAAATTAAGTTACTTTCACCCCTGACAAAGAGAGAGAGGAAATCGAACAAGGGGATGCCCTCTCGCTTATGCACTTTCGTCCCGACTGGATGCATAGCCACTGGTACCTGGATGCGGTCAACAGTGCCCGTACTCTCCATGCGGCTCGCTACGTTCACGGTGTTGCCCCAGATGTCGTACTGCGGCTTCTCGGCACCGATCACCCCCGCGATCACCGGCCCGTGGTTCAGTCCTGTGTTGGGCGTAGGGTGGATTGGGGGAATTGGGTTATAGGTCAGAGGTCGAATGGACCGTAGGGAATGGGAGGACAGGGTTCAAAGATCATCACTATCAATACCTGCTTAATTCTGTACAGAGTTGCGGGGGGGGGGTCAAAGCTTATCCAAGCAGACAGAGGGAACAAGGCGTGGCTTTACCCAGGATGTGACGCCAGTACATCGCAGGGTACTGGAGGCAATTTACTGAGCAAACCAGTTATCTTAGGCAGCAACGTGTCTTGGACGGTGGGAGGAAACCGGAGTTCCCGACAAAAATCCACACTGCCACGGGGAAAACATGCAAACTCCATACAGAAGGACACCATGACTCGAACCCGGGACCTTCTTGCTGTGAGGCGACAGCATTATTTCCCTGTGCCACTGTACCCCCAGGGTTCAGATGCATTCACAAGTGTAACCACGAGTAGTGCTACCATTCTCCGGGCTGAAACTTATATTTCACCTGTCTCATGGACTATACAAAGGGTCTCTCTTCACTCCGGTGCCCTTCCACATGCATAAACACACATTTATTGGCTGTAAACATTTTCGTTTTCCAAAGATTGTATAAATTGTGTCAATTGTTGGTTGCACTGACTCCGCACCACATGGTTGTTAATTGCCAGCTAATCTGTGGTTGCTGAACGATTGTGAGACACTCAATTTGCATGATTGGTCACTTCACTCATCAGTGCTTTTACACACACGTTAGTCGGGTGTATTCCTGCCTTACGCCCTGTGTTTCCGGGATAGGCTCCGGCTCACCGTGACCCTATATAGGATTAAGCGGTTTCAGATAATGAGGTTAATGTATTCTGAGAGCACAATAGGTTTATTTTTGTAAAGAGCCAAATAAACGTAAAGAAGGCTTCAATAACAACACTACCAGCACCACCACCACCATCGTTATGGGAAACACGCATGTCCTGCTGCCTCGCAGTGTTGCGTACCGACGCGCAGCTTGAAGCTGTTGAACGAGTGGCGGTTGTTCTGCTCCAGCGCGCTCATCATGGCCAGCACGAACTCCAGCGCGAGCCCCACGTGTGCATTCCCTCGCTCCTCCTCTTCCCGTACACCCAGCTGGGGGGGAGGGGGGTGGGGGGGCATCAGGGGGAGGAGGAAGGGTTTGGGGGAAATGATTCAGGGCACAACCATGTGGAGATGGTATGGCTGTAGCTGTGCTGCGATTTGCCGGGGCCGGACGGCGGTGTGGCGCCACCGTTGTGGGGTTGCGCACCTGCAAGCGGTCTGATCCAGCTGTCAGGTTGAGCCCCACAGCTGCCATGTATGTGCTGCCTATTGTCTTGATTTTCTCGACGCCACTGAATTTTAGCTTCGAAAGCAGCTGCGGAGAAAACATGGGGTAGAGACAGAGAGCTCAGAGCGGGAGTCACTGCCAGCCTGGATTTAGGGCCTTGGTTCTCGAATCCCCGTTCATATTCAATGATAAATGAACGTTGTTATTTGGATGATGATTACCCTCCCACCCCCGTAGAAAGGAACAATGAAACTGGCCCGTGTGCAGGTGCAGGGTGGATTGCTCTACCATAGGATTGTGAAAAGGCAGCGATGGCTTTGGGATGAATTCATCTTGATGACAGTGATGATGACGATGAGAATGGAAATAACTATGAGATGATTGGTTACAACTATGATGTTGACCGTGAAGGTGATAATTCTGCTGCTCTGATGCTACCACTGCCAAGTGAGCAGCAGCATCACCAGATCATTTGTTTAGTGTGCTAATCTAGGTGTGCTTTGAAGCCACGTATAGTTCATGAAAAGTAATCTGGGAGAAAGCCACAGAACAGGCCCGTGTATCAGTGGCCTAGGTGTTAAGTAAACTGTGATCAGAACAGTGGCCTAAGTCAGCCCCATCATTATACTCAACCAGAGCTCCATTTCCACACCTCCCTCCCTCTCCTTTTCATCGTCACCTCGTCAAAGTCTGCGATGATCTCGTTGAGGAGTCGCAGGCACTCGAGGCCAGCTTTGTTGGCATCGGTCTCGTTGTAGAACTCCTTAAAGTCAGGGATGGAGGCGAAGACGACGCACACGGTCTCGTGCGACTGGTTGTACAGGTACTGGGGGCAGGTAGCAAACCCATAGGACAGAACCACGGGGCAGGGGGGACCAGAGTGGAGAGTGGGGAGCATTGACCACATTATACCATCGTACAACGACGGGAACAACTGTGAAATGAGATTTATAGAACATCTACATCACACGGTGGGCATACATTTGTTTTTTTGTGCGAGTCTGGATTTCAATATTAATTGATGGGTCAATATGTGAGTCTATTGGTCTCATTGTGAATGTAATGGATTTTATCCGAGGTTACCGGTGTCCAAGTGACAGTGTGAGTCAATACACTGCTGCACACCTCATTGGGCATCTGCATCTTGAGGAAGATGTTGGCGACGTGCGCGGGCAGCACATTCTGCAGCAGCACGCGGTTCACGTTCCCAATCATCTCCAACTCCTCCTTCTCCTTCTCGTACTTCGTTCTCCACAGGAAGTCCAGGCGGCAGTAGTAGTTATTCTGAGGCAATAGCAGCTGTGAGACTCATCCCGACGCACGTGCACGTGCGTCTCTATGTATGTGTATTTTTCTGGGTATGTAATAATTATAGTCACATTTAGAAATCGCCTTTCACCCGAGGGTTATAAAGTGCAGCGGATAACCAGAGATGCCCAGTGCCTGTATCCCTTACACAACTTAATTCGAGCTTAAATGTAATTATTTGGTGATCTGACGTTGGCAGTGGAGCACAAGCACATATTCTACAAAAATGCACATGTTTTATAAAAAAAAGAGCCAATGCCTGAAAGGTCATCTATTAGAGCATCTTGTTCACTTAAAGGATACTCTTATTGACGAATGTGTTGAGTTCAGGATTATCATCAAAGTCCCGAAAAGCGAGGAGGAACGCTAGACATGACTACCCACAAATACCAATCCCACAAAATAAATCTACGTGTCTCATATCAGTTAGCTCATGACATTTGAGCCTGTCCCATAACCTCCTGTCAGCCAGCCTTTGACACACACCTTATGCAGTCTCAAGGGGCACCTAGCCTGGCTCAAGTGCAATGGTGACATCATTACCATTGAGTGGCAAAAGACAGTTGTGTGTGTGACTCCAGGTGTGTGCATGTTTGTTTATGCTTATATGTGACTGGCAAAACAACCCCTTTCCTCCACGTGGTGCTGGTCGGTAACACTGTGGTGGACTTCCACAGTAGACAAGGGGGCTCTGGATGGGTGCGAGGGGCTGGTAACCCCCCCCCCGCCCCCACCCCACTTTCAATTTAATTACCACTAACCAACAGAAAGAAAAGAGAAACTTAAGTTTGTACCGGAGGCCTTGGGGGGACAGGCGTTTATGATGTCTCCTGGCCAAACCCCATTTGGCAGAGCCAGAATACTGAGTTCCCACCTCCAGGGTTCCTCCAGAAACAACAATAATCCACTGCATGTGGCCACGTGGAATGTTCTAACGCTCGTTGCGGAGGAGAGGTTGTCACTCCTGTCGGGAGTTGGACCAGTACCGCCTGGACCTCTGCGGGATACAGGAGGTCAGGTGGTCTGGTTCTGGCTGCAGTCAGCAGGAAGGGTGGACAATCCACCATTTGGGACAGGAAACTGCCAAGCAACAGGGAGTGGCTCTTCTTCTAAATTAAAGAACGAAGGGGGCGTGGAGACATTGTGGTGAGGTGTGAGAACCTGTGAGTTCTAGGATACTGTGGGCTCACATCCTTATAAATGGGAGGCGAGGGATGGTGGTGGTGGTGGCTTATGCTCTCACCAAAGATGAACATCAGTGGAGCGATACAGGCAAGGCTGATAAGTCAGATGCCTTCTATGACCTCCTGTCCCAGGTGTTGGATAAAGTGGCCCTTTGGGACAGAGTCATCCTGATAGGTGATTTTAATGTCCAAGTGGGTCATGATGCAGACATCTGGGCTGGAGTGATTGGAAGGCATGGGCCAGATCAGTTCAACAACAACGGTAAAATGCTGCTAGACTTCTGTGCAGCCGATGCGCTCATAATCACCAACATGCTGTTCCATTATCGGTGCATCCACACAACATCTTGGGTGCATGCCAGGTGCAAGCAAGACCATTTGCTGGACTACATATTGGCAGAGCAGCAGATATGGGCCCATGTCCTTGACACCAGGACCTACCGAGGAGCTGATCTGACTTCTGACCATCAGCTTGTCATCTAAGATTCGCTTGCTATTCTTCCACGGAAGTGGTGGGCGTCCACCAAGTACCCCATTAAACCCACAGTGGCCTGGACTCGGCTAGCTGATGAAAGCTATATAACAAAATTTCATCATTGTTTGCAGCTGGGGCTAACATCGTCCCCTACTCTTGCCAATGCCGAGGGGAAATTGGTGAGGTTTAGGGCTGTGGCTCATGCAGCTGGAATGGCTGCACTGGGTACATGGTCCAGACCTCCCCAGAAACTCTGGCTGATGGAGGAAGTGGTCAAGCTTGCCGAGAGAAAATGGCAGGCCCACTCCCACTGCCTGCACCATCCTATTCCTGAAAAAGAGGTTTACCGCAGCCTTTGCTCAGAGGTTTGGAGAGCTGTGCAGCATTGTAAGGATGCGTGATGGTCGCAGGCTGCTGAGGAGATGGAGTCTGCTTCGGTAGCCCGTGATCAAAAATCACTCTTTAATGCCATAAAAAACTTGACTTGCCACGTTGCATCGATTTCCCGCATTAAAAGGTAAAATGGTGATCTGATCTCAAACCCCCAGGAACAAATTTGCAGATTTGCAGAGCATTTCTGTAAGGTCTTGTGGAAGGGGAACCCCCCCCCCCGGATCAGATAACACCGTGGTACAACATGGGGGTGACCGTGCTGGGGCTGTGGTACCTCAGATAACTGAAGAAATTGCCACATCCTGTGAGTGGCTGGTGGAGATGCCACCTATAGTGGAACTACGTAAGGCGATCCAGAGCCTGAGACCAGGAAAAGCATTGGGCAGAGATGATCTTCCTAGTGAAATGCTGAGGGAAGGTGGTGCTTATCTGCAGACTGCCCTCTATGACATCATTAAAACCGTCTGGAGCACAGGAAGGGTCCCGCAAAAATGGAAAGATGCCTTTGTGGTTCCCCCCGTTAAGGGGGACCACACCGTTTATAATGACTGCAGGGGCATCTCACTCCTCAGTGTGCTGGGAAAGGTCTTGGCAAGGATAATTCAACATCGCCTTGCCAGGCACACTGAGAAGAGGCTTGCGGACCCCAATGTGGTTTCAGGCCGGGGCAGTCTTGCACATACGCCATATTTTCTGTCCGATTGCTACAGCAGAGAGCTAGGGAATTCCAAAAGAACCTGCATCTCTGCTTTATTGACCTGGTCAAGGTCTATGATACCATCAGTAGGCCAGGGCTGTGGATTGTTTTTCGTGCTTTTGGGGTCCCTGACACGCTGCTCACCATCATTAAGGACCTTCATGAGGGTGGGCAAGTCCGGGTAAAGCTACGTGGTCGGGAGTTGGAGTCATTTCCTGTTCACCTTGGGGTGCGACAAGGATGTCCTGTGGCTCCTACATTATTGAACATCTTTTTTGATCACGTAGTTCGAGAGGCTTTCCATGGATGTTCCAGTGCAATTTCCATCTGGTACAGGTACAATGGGAGGCTGATCGATGCCCAGGTACAGTCGAGGGATGGCTCCCTATTAGTCAACGGTGTTATCTATGCGATGATTTGTTGATTGCTGCTCATTCTGAGGAGGAGTTGGGGGCTCTGCTGTTGAGCATGTCACAAAGAGGTGCAGTCCTACTATCAGTCCCACCAAAACCAAACACCTGTCTGGGTATTTAGTGCCACCGAATGCTCCACCTCCTTAGCTCTCCATGAGTGATGAGGCAATTGTGCAGACAGTGGAGAAGTTTACATTCTTAGGCAGTGTACTTATGGCTGGTTCCGGTTTGACAGTGGAGGTCTCGCTCTGAATCAGTCGGGCAGCATTAAAATTTCATTGGCTATGTAATGCTGTGTGGAAGCTGCCTGGCCTGTCACTCCAGCCAAATCTTCGGTTATTTTAGCTGCAATCATGCCCTCTCTTCTCGATGCTTGTGAAACGTGGACCGTCCTGGTGGAACATTTGCGCTGTCTTGAAACATTCCGGCTGGCTTGCCTACGATTCATCGTGGGTTTAACCAAGTTGAATTATGTGAGGGGCTCACAAATTCTCGAAGGATCTGGATCAAGTCCAATTGGTGAGATCCTCCGGCAGGCAAGGCTGTGGTGACTGGTACTGTAGCCCGCATGCCCAGCCACCGCATGCCCCAGCAGTTGTTGTTGGCTGGATAGAGGGGGCTAAATGGGCGCGGCACGGGCTAGAGAAGAGATGGACTGATGTGGCATAGGACCTGGAGCTGAGTGGACTTGCTGAAGACTGGTTCCAGTGGTGTCAAGATTGTCCTCTGTGGCGGAAGATCGTGAAAGACGCTACGGGTCAGTTGGAAGCAGTCGCCCTCCAACATCAACGGAGGGTAGAGGAGCGACGCTCACAGCAACGAGCGGAACGTCGGGCGGCTAAAACACAGCACGTTGGCACTGTAGGAGCATAGGTGGTGCATCTGCAGTCATCTCAGTCAGGCAGCCCAACACCTGGGTCTGTCCTGTGACCTCCTGTCAGCAAGCCTTCAATACTTTCACGTGGCTTCAAAGTGCATATGGCCTGGCACAGGTGCCGTGGTGGCGTCACCACCATATAGTGGCGAATGGCGGTTATTATCGTTGTGCTTTTATGTGCATTGCTGCGTCTTTGTGTCTTTGTGTATATAGGGAGCAGCGGCCAAGTGGTTGGCACGCTGGGCTACAAACCCGGCGACCCCTTGTTCGAATCTTGCTCACGGAAAACATCAGTGACGATTTTCGAAACGGGTCCTGGGCCTCCCCGAGGTCGACTCGGCCTCAAATGAGTACCTAGTGCGGTGTAGTAAACATTACCACGAGGGAGACAAAGGTGGCCGAGCGTGTTCCTGGTCACCCACCTCCTCGTATGCCGTGTCAACCTTCATAGGTGCTCGCTAACGGCACTTGACCCTACAGTCTGTGAAGGCTACACGGGAGATTTTCTTTTTTTGTATGTCTATATAATCACCTGTGTGTGCAGCTGTATGTGGTATTGAACCGAGCTCCCGGCATGGTGCATAAACACAAGACTAGGTGGAGAGACAAAGACGGTCCAATATGCGTGATGCTGGCCAGCCCACCCACCCTTTCACAAGCTCAGAAGCTTTAGGGCCCTTAATAGGTGCTTGCTGACTAAAAAGCCAGCTAACTACACACCTGTCGGGCGAGGAAGACGAGGGTGATGAGGAAGACGAAGATTGCGACGACGCCCATGATCTTCACGTCCTTAAGCACAGAGATGCCCCTGCAGAGCCACACGCACACAGCGGTGCGCCCTTGTCTAAAGCGCCCTCCTCGAGTTCTCCGGTTTCTTCCCACACGATGCAAATACTTCAGTAAACAAATTATGCCGCGGTCTTGCTGCTGCATTGGCAGTGGTGCACGAGCACGATAAACAAAACAAACGTCACTAACACTTTGTTTCCAAAATTAAAATATATAATAGGAGACGTTTTGAGCAATAGCCTTTCTACAATTACTTATTGAAGTATGGTTAAATATCCCCCATGACTGATCACACTTTGAAACCAGTCACTTCAGTTCGATTCCTGGTCACAGCTAACACCGGCGGTTACTGACATCCCTGCTGATTCCGGTTCATTCGCTAAGCTGACTCAGCCTTAAAACGAGCAGACAGTGCAGCATGTGAACACGGGCACCAGGGTAATCGCTTTATTTTAATCCTTGCGCCAAAATGATTGTCAGTTGTCGAGTGGCGATTGCGGCGTACCCTGGGTAGAGTGACGCCGTGGCGTTGCCGGCCGCCGCTGCAGTGCACCAGGCCACGCTGGTGCTGTTGGCATCATCGTAGAGTGAGCAGGTGAAGGCGTCGAGCTGGTTTGCATGCGTATACAGCAGGATGGCCAGGTACGCCGCCACAGCCGCCGCCAGCAGTAGCAGCTTAAGCTCCTGGTTGACGCGCATGAACACGCACACGCTCACCAGGCCCAGCAGGCAGCAATAAATGGCGTACTGTGGGCAGGGGCGGGAGAGGCGGAGGTGAACAGTGAGTTGAGAAGGGGTGGTGTGGCAGTAATGACACACCTTGCAGCAAGAATGTCATGGGTTTGATTCCAGACTCGGTGGCCTTTCTGTGTTCAGCTTAAATGCTCTCCCCCCTGTGTGGATTTCCTCTGGATTCTCCGATTTCCTCCTCCTGACATAGCTAAAATAAATCTGAACAATGACTGGTATTGGCCACGCATCCTAATATTGAAAATTATATTTCGAGTTACTCAAGTGGGATTCCACATTGCAACATCACACAATACTGAGGAGTTGGTAGGACTATCCTGAAAGAGAATCTTGAGATTCATTGAAGCTCTCTATCATAGATAAAGAAACATAATAATAATAATTAACATACGTACAAATGTGACAATGGCCGAGTGTGCATGTGGGTATGATTGTGTGAATGAGTACAAGTGTGTGAGTGCATGTGTAAGTTTTGGTAGGGAAGCACATAAGTGCGTGCATGCACAAGTGAGTGTATGCGTGAATGTGGGTACAGGAGCGTGTACGTGTGAGAGTACGTGCATGTGTGAGTGTGCACTGTGATGAGACGTACAGGCAGGTATCCACACTCGGTGGACATGGTGGACCCCGGCACACACACGGAACCCTGGTCCAGCAGCAGCTACGGTGACATCATGAAGAACAATAACAACAACATGAACAACAACAGCGTATGCTAGAGGAGCAGCGCTCATAATAACAAGCGGAGCAACGGGCAGACAAAACACATTGAACTGGCACAGTGGGGAGCAAAACTGGTGCATCTGCCAGTCAGTCTGTTCGATGACCTGTCAGCAAGTATTCCATATTTCATGTGACGGCTTCAAAGCACACCTAGTAGTGAATGGTGGCTGATGTTGTTGTCGCCTGTGTGTGTGGAGGGGGGAGAGGCGCGTGTAGGGGGGCCTCAGTCTCACCATGTTGAGGACAGCCATGACGAGGATGGTGCCGGTGGCGAGGACGGTGAGGACGAGGCGCAGCCAGAGCCCCCAGGACGACACGGAGGTGACGTCGCGTGCCCACGCCGCTTCCCAGCCCTGGGCCCGCGCACCATCATGAAGCGTGAGACTTTACCATCGCTGTGTTTCAATCACCGATCGATTCCTCCATAACTATTTTATTCTTTATATGATTAGCGGATGGAATAATAGAATATCAAAATAAAGTTCGTTGGCTCGCAGACTAAACTTGTCCCGCAATGCGCGGCGATGGACCGGCGTCCCGTCGTCGGGTGTATTCCTGCCTTACGCCCTATGTTTCCGGGATAGGCTCCGGCTTCACCGTGACCCTATATAGGATTAAGCGGTTTCAGATAATGAGATGAGATGAGAAGTTCACCCATTATATATACTTTAAGGCCACGGCATTATTGGCGAATGTGTTGAGTCTTTTTTGTAATTGTGCTCATGCGTCACTGCTATCCCATCAGCAGCATCAGCAGATAATAACGACTAAACCTTTACAAAAGAGGTCACATAACCTTTAACATTCACTGTGTAGCGGACGGCGGGTGGTATCGTTACAGTTATAACACAAATGAAGACCAGCCAATATCCTAAAGATTCATTGTTATATTTATTTTCTTACATCCACAGTGACGTTGATGAACACAATAAGTTTGTTTGAATCATCACCCGCTTAGTGAGCCAACTAAGTGGGCAGACGGCCATTCAGTTGATGTAAAGTTCGCGTGATTGCCCGACCAGTCGGTCAGGAGCCTTCGGTCACCAGCTGTTTTCCCGCAATGGCCGCGGCGAGGACGACGAGGATGATGAAGCCGGAGACGCCCCACGAGATCCCAAACGGCACCGTCCTGGGTCCCGTGAGGAGAACAGCACACGGCAAGAACATTGGAATTACAACAACAAAACATTGTCGGAGCGGTGGTGCATGCCACCGCAATGAGGGGAGGGAGCGGCTGAGTGGGGTGTGCAGCGGCACCGACCTGGGAAACAGCAGCATCTGTACGGCGAAGACGCTGCCAAACACCAGCGTGGCGCAACCGATGTATAACGGGAAATGTGGCAGGGCCGTGTTGCGGTACTAGAAAGAAACGTGCGCACACATGCATGTAAACGCACACACGACTATCTATGTGTTATTGTTATCTATGAGTCTCAACACGCTTTTTTAGGAGAATCTTGGCAAGTTTTTCGCAGAAGGAGGAGATGTTGCCAGTTGTGTGTGATGGCAGTTGAGTAACTTACAGGTAGGTTTTCAGCACTGGGATGTTTAGCCACTGTAAGTTAGATTAGATTTTTCAGCGTATTGCAATAAACTGGAGACCACAGGAGGAGAATGTACAATCTGAGTGTAGATTGTGGTCTCCAGTTTCTCAGGGGGAGAATATACAATCTGCACTCAGACTTGCCGATACTCCTGAACAGATTATTGTAGCAAACCTTCTTAGCATGCATCTGTTAAGGTGCACACGCACACACATAGCACATACCTTTTTCTCCAGTTCCACTTCATCAAACCAGAGCGATACACGATTAATTTCCTCCGTTTGCGTGCAATGCCTGAAAAGCATTGTCACCATCACCATCGTCATCACATCGTCACTAACATTATTATTATCATCATCATCAGAATATCGTTACTGGTATCAATATAATCATCACAACATCTCATCTCATCTCATTATCTGAAACCGCTTAATCCTATATAGGGTCACGGTGAGCCGGAGCCTATCCCGGAAACACAGGGCGTAAGGCAGGAAT
>JAZEWT010000002.1:12356469-12366968 GCA_036362905.1 Mordacia mordax
AGGATGCCTCCAACGTGTGAGGCGAAACGTCGCGAGGAGAGGAGAGAGAGCCATCGACGCGGCTGTCCCGAGAGAGCAGCTTTTCGAAGCAATCATCATAGGTAGCATAGTCAGGGTTCGCTATCGGCTACCGTGGTTTGCCGGTATCGCGAGCAGCACGAACACTCGCATGCCGGGAGCCCACGGGGATTCCCCGCATACAAGTTTTGTGAAAGGTCAAAATAAAAGTACGATATTAATAATAATAATTGATATACAGCGCCTTTCACCCAAGGGTCACAAAGCGCTGCACAGGGCTGTGGAGAGAACGGCACGGCAACGACGACAGAGAACGGAAAATCAGCAACATTGTTTTTGTTTTTGTTTTCTTTTCGTACAAATCTGAGCTGTAGAGAACGGCACGTCAACAACAACATCAAGACAGTTCAACTGAAAGTAAAACAGTGGCGAAAATTTATTGGAAACTTGTCGGCTACAGAAATCGGCATCGATATTTGGAATTGTCCACCCACACAGCAAAGCAATCGTCCCATGTTGTATCAATAATATACAATACGTGTATATATATATAAATTGCTAGTGCACATTGCAAGGCTACGAAGAAGTACAGTACACATGGCGTTCCATTTCAGTAGATGGAGAACTCTATGGGTACTTTTTGCCAGTATACATATATAAGATTACAACAGGTTTTACCGTATCTGGCGAGTATGCAGGTGTTAACACCTGCAATTATGCAGCTGCAATTATGCAGGTGTTAACAACTGCATAATCGCCAGATACGGTAAAACCTGTTGTAATCTTATAGGTGGAAAACTCCTTACAAGTAGATTAGATTTTATAACTGACCTAAATTTTCACTTCTCTACAACTGGTCACATATTTGATGGTCATATATTAGAAACTATTCATAATTCTAGTGACTGTGCTTCAAGCAAATGAAATAAATTGCAGACTAAACAGTTTGTAACTTAACTGATAGTCCACTTGAAGATTTTAATTTTGAGCCAATCACAGTTAGATTAATTCATTAATTTATTATTAATACCCGCTCAATCTTGTACAGGGTCGCGGGGGGGGGGGTGTCAGAGCCTATCCCAGCCGACAGAAGGCGCAAGGCGGGGGAACACCCATGATGGGACGCCAATACATCGCAGGGCACACTTTTTGGGGGAATTTATTCAGCAGGCCAATTAACCTCGGTATAAATGTGTCTTTGGACGATAGGAGTAAAGCGGAGTACCCGGCGAAAACCCGCGCAAACTGAAAGGGAACATGTAAACTTCACACAGAAATATATCCGAGCCAGGAATCGAACCCGGGCACTTCTTGCTGTGAGACGACAGCGCTATCCATTGCGTCACCGTGCCACCCCAGTTAACTTAATTGAAAACAATTTCTTTGACTGGGGCTGACAACCTGTGCCGATTTGTTCCAGTGTCAGTGACTGATATGATTTTCAGAACATTGACCAATATCTGTAACCTATCCACGCAAGAAGCTATGGTCCCTGCTGAATGGAATACTGCTTTGATTCATCCTCTTCATAAATGAGAGTCTGCAAATGATGACAAAAATCAATGGCCAAATCATATCCAATCTCCCGTGGTTAAAATCTTTGAAGAAAAACGTCTCAAAATGCAGATTACTAAAATTATCTCTGGTAACATATTGTCACATTCAAAACAATCCGGCTTTCGTGAAAAGTATGGTACAATCTCTACAGTAATAGACTCTACATTTTATATTTAGTACTTTTAAAAAGCAACAAAGCTGTGCCATTCTATTCCTAGAACTGCCGCAAGCCTTTCATTAGTAGACCATAATATTATTTTAAACACACTCTAATTCTCTGGACATGCAGTTGGCTGGTTTAGGAGTTAGGTAGCCAGGCCGTTTCTGTTGTTAACCTGATGTCCAACAAAATCTAAATTACCAAAGGTGTAACATAAGGTTCCACTCTTGGTCCATTACTGTTTTTCATTCAATGACCTGGATATTTGACTTGTACACTGCAAAATCCTTATCGTTGCAGATGACACTGCACTCCTCTCGTGGTTAGATATTCCCCAGAATATGTAAATCATTAGCAACAAGGCAATTTCAAGATCCTGAAAAAAACAGCTTCTCTCAATCAAACTAGTGCTTAAAGCAAAAAAACCCCTATGTTTTTCTAGACCACAAAACCAACATTCAAATCTATACTGCATTTGATTATGTTAATTATATTTTCAAGAAGATTTAAATAAAAATTGGCTTTCTT
This sequence comes from Mordacia mordax, assembly GCA_036362905.1. Lineage (NCBI taxonomy): Eukaryota > Metazoa > Chordata > Hyperoartia > Petromyzontiformes > Petromyzontidae > Mordacia > Mordacia mordax. Next base: position 12,358,733 of record JAZEWT010000002.1, read on the forward strand.
TACAGACGTAAACATGACTTTCGACTTGGACTTGATAAAGGTGACTTCTACCACTGTTCGATTATTGCGACATTATCTATCAATTGGCATTTGGTTCTGTATTAAATAAAATTAATCCACTTCATCATTCTGCTCTTCGATTTGCCTTAGAAGCCTCCTACAAAAAACACCATTGTGAATTGTATGTGGGCTCAAAATTAACTCCTTTGAACAATCGTAGAAATGTTCATGGGGGCTTATTCATACTTAAGGTCCTACTAAATAAGTCGTCAAAATATATGATGGATTTGTTGTCAATACAGATGAACAAACCTAAGACGCTCAACCTACTGTCTGCTAAATGTTTCGAGATGCACAGCAACATTCGGGCAAAAGACTTTTGTGAAGGCTGCCCCTCGCTTTCAGAGCAGGATCCTAGGAGATTGAGGCTACAGTCACTACCATCGTAATGATGTAGGTTTTCACGGCTCGATGCATGATGATTGTTTCGAAAAGCTGCTCTCGATCGACGCGGCTGTCCCGAGAGAGCAGCTTTTTGAAGCAATCATCAGTCACTACCGTCGTTGAGCTACCTGATATCCCAACTGGACTTTCAAATTTGGGCGGCGCGGTGGCCCAGTGGTTAGCGCTAACGCCTCACAGCAAGAAGGTCCCGGGTTCGAATCTCTCGACTCGGGTGCATTTCTGTGTGGAGTTTGCATGCTCTCCTCGTGTCCGGGTGGGTTTTCGCCGAGTACTCCGGTTTCCTCCCACAGTCCAAAAGCATGCTCCTGGATAGGTTGATTGGCTCGCAGACTAAAATTGTCCCGCAATGCCTGGCGATGGACTGGCGTCCCGTCGTCGGGTGTATTCCTGTCTTACGCCCTGTGTTTCCGGGATAGGCTCCGGCTCACCGTGACCCTATATAGGATTAAGCGGTTTCAGATAATGAGATGAGAATTTCAAATTTTGCTGAAACTGCAATTGCAAAAATGTATAGGTGATTTTGAAGAGTTGCATATCTGCATGTCTTTTGTTATGCAAAAAGAACTTTCAATGTATTCCTATCGAACTATTACACTTTTTTGTCTCTTGGCCATTAAATGGAATTGCTCATCATTTTCGGCCCGTGCTATTTTGTGTTACTGCTTACTTTATGATAATGGTTTCATAGTTGCACAAATTGATGCAGTCAGTTTATTTACCCTTGATTAAATGTGTTGCATTCGTCAGTTGGAACCTTAGTTGTGTTGCAGGAATCTCGCATCTAGAGTTTGCAAGTGCACTGGGTACTTTCTGCTGGAATAATAAACATCCATAGCTGATGGTGACCCCCCCTCCTGATCTCTCTGCCAGTGACCTCACTCCCCTCCACCACCAGCTACAGATGCCACCCAGCTGTGTTCTGCCACGTTCTGAGACTTGTCTTTGTCTTAGCAGCCACCAGCTTCTTCATGGGGTCATGGAAGGTTGCTCTGCCTCGGACTTCCTGCCCCACTCTATAAAATAAACGTGCCCACAAATTCCATACAGCCACTAGAGATGCGGTCAGCATTAAACGGGATGAATACCCAGTGCAGGGAAGCCTTAATGAATACAAAATTGTGCTCTATCGAATCAAAGAGATCCACAGATTTGCACAGACACCTACCGAATCACAGAGACCCACTCAGACAAAGACCCATAAACTCCTACAGACCACCAATGGATAACACGGAGGCCCATACACTCACACACAGACCAAGAATTGTGTAAGACTCAAACTTACACGTACACCCCTAAATAATAATAATAATTGCTTTTACCTTAAGGTCACAAAGCGCTACACAGAGCTGCGGAGAGAACGGCACGCCAACAACAACGACATTAGAACTCAAGCAGAAAACCCACAGACCCTGACAGGGATTCACAAAACTATGAATTCACAGTAATTTAGAGGGATGTGTGACCCACTGCTTCTATGAAATAAATAGACCCTTTGTTTCTGGACAGTATTTTGAGATGCGGTCACATAAGTTCAGCTATAAATATATACAGCCATTGTACTGACTCACAGTGACACAGCATTACACAGATATCCATACACTCACACAAAGTCACACATTCATATAGGGGCCCATATACTTACACTTAACAATACTCATGTTGGGACGAACTGCCAGAGAGATCCATAAACTGATACGTTGACTAAAAGACACAGTTATCCATAGAACGTACGGATTCCCACAGACTCACATGGAGGCCCATAGACTGGCACAGACTTACAAAGACTTATGCACACCTACAGAATCGCACTGTCTTCCAATGAATGACAGATTTCAATACAATTATAGAAACCCACGACTTACTCAGTTTATAAAATGAATGCACCCACCGTTATTGAGCACCTCTGTGAACTGCGGTCAAATTTAGATGTTACTCTATAAATCCGTATTGTACGCGTATTGCTGTATGTAGAGCCATGTTGCACATATATTGTGCTGTATGGACCAGTCTGCTCTGCCTGTCAAACCAAGCTGTCAACAGGGATTAACGCCCATCAGGGCCATACTACTGAGACGATCCCTAAATCCTGTGAGGAATTATTGTAAAATCCATCGTGATTCTTGTTACCTTGTACTTATCGCTTTATTTGAAGCATCCTCGTATTTCTACGTATGAGTGTATTTTTTTAAAAGGAATATGTAGTGTAGTGGGTAGCGTGCTGTGCTATGAACCCAGCAACTCGTTTTTCATTTGCGTCTCGCGCACAGCCAACACCATTCATTATTTAAACTCGGACCTGGACCTTCCACAGGTTGAACTAGCCTTACATGATGTGGTGTGCAAACATCACCACTGGAGAGACAAATGTGGCAGGGTGTAATTCTGGCCACCCATTCCTCGCGTACCATGCAGGCCTTTATTGGTACTAACAGCGCTTTTCCTAAAAAATTGTTAAAGCTGCAAGGGGGAACTTTGTGTTGTGTTTAGTTAGCCCGACACTGATGTCTATGACTCCTAGTTGTTTTTGAGTTAGACCCTGTGATGCAAGTAATATTAATGCTGAAAACTTTGGTAAACCCCCCCCCCTTCACAGTTATTTTTCAGTCGGTCACCACCAATACCCGCTTAATCCTGTACAGGGTCGCAGGGGGCAGGAACCTATCCTGGCAAACATAGGGCGCAAGGTGGGGCTAATACCCACGATGTGATGTTATACACATGGCAGGTCACTTTTCTTGGTGGGGGGGGGGGGAGAGAATTTACTCAGCAGGCCAATTAATCTAAGCAGTAGCGTGTCTTTAGAAGTTGGGAGGAAACCGGAGTACCCGACAAAAACCCACGCAGATACGGGGGAAAACACGGGGGAAAACACGGGGGAAAACACGGGGGAAAACACGCAAACTCCACATATAAAAACACCTGAGCCGGGAACCGAATGCGGGATCTTCTTGCTGAGAGGCATCAGCGCTACTCACTATGCCGCCCTTAGTTAGTTTTGCATCTTGTTATTATCCATACACGCCAATGTCAATCATCAAAATAAATTGCATCTTAATAACAACAAAACCTGAACACATTAGTCCATAAATAGTTTGATGAATAAAATGTTACTGACCGCTGGCTGAGCTTACGACAACCCATGCTATACGTGAGCCTATAGACAGCCCTGCTATTATTATTCCACCACAAGCTGCTGCTTCGACTCAACAGCTGTTTCTACAGCTGTCAAAAAGAGGAAGGGGGTCAGTCAGGGAGTGGTTGTGACCCCATCCTGGCTCCCTCTGCCCCCAAGCTCATCACCCCGCCCTCTGCCGCCAATCACGAATAACCGAGACCGCAAACACGACTCTTGCCAAGAACATTTGCCAATTTGCATGGCCAGCCACATCGCCACGTTAACGACACGAATTTGCATTGCATACAGTCGCATTATAACAGCGATGTACATTCATAATCAGCCGCAGAAGCAGCCATGTCGCTTCCACCGATAGTCGGTTCGAGTCCGTGAAGACGGGGAGGCATAGACGTTGGAGCATAGAACAGTACAATAATGGATTGCTACCCATCCAAGCAACCAACCAAGCTCATGCCTGCTCAGCTTCCGAGACCTACTGCGATCGAACGTATTACACGCTTGGAATAAGACTGCCCAGTAGGTCGGGTACTCTGCGAGTGGCACAACGTAATAAGAGAACTGAAGGTAACACGTACGTGATGGTGCAATAGATATGGAAGAGACGATACACAGAGACAGTACAGGACACTAGTAGCACCTGTGTCTACCAGACTCACCGTTTTGTCTCATCCATATTGGGTGCAACTACCACCACACTGCAGGTCTCAACACACTTGCACTACCTCACTCGACGTGATCTGTCTCACCACACTGCAGGTAACAACGCCTCTCTCTGTGTCGTTCCTCGACACGCTCTACTTTATAATTATAATTCTCTTCTTTTAACAACACTAGCCTCGCCAGATTCAAGAAACGTACAGCTATAAACTATGATTTCTGTGTGTTGCTGGCCGCTTGATGTACCGAGCCTTTGGGTCTATGCTGGAAAACTGTATTAAAAACAACACAACAACAAATACAATTGTGACACCTTTTCCAATAGCTGTGGGATGATAATTCGTAGGCTTACTCAGAATCCCATTAAGTGTTTGTTCCACAAACGTCACAACGCCCAATGTTATATATTAACACTTGTATACATATATACGTAGTGTCCTTTTGAAATGGATAACGCACAGCATTTTGTCAATGTTGGATAATAGTTGTGGTGCCAAACCCCGCGCCGTGCCAGGCTCGGTGCACCTGCACACCCATATCCAGTGATCGGGCCGTGAGGGGGGTAGCAATGTCATGGGTAAGTGGGTCGTGCGCGATGAGCGGTGCCGAGTTGCGGCAGTGAGGATGGCTGAGTGGGGTGTCGTGTGTATATGTCAGGCTGGATGCACATGGGCACGCCCGGGCTTTGAGCCGGGAGAGGGAGAGCGGTGGTGCGAAGGCTGCGTGGCTCACGTCGGATTGGCTGTACGACTGTTGTTATGGGTAGTCGACGGAAGGGAAGTCGTAGAAGGTGAGAAGGGAAAGAGCAAGGGGCGGCTTGCCTTTGGCGTAAACAACTCGGGAGACTAAACGGTCGAAAGTTCCAGAGACGAGAGTAAGCCAGTAGCAGTACGGGGTTGAGGTGACATCGCATGGGAGATGAGCGGCAAGGGGCTGCGGGATGTATAAGGGAGACGCGCAGAGAGGAGGGGGAGTCGCTGATGGGAAGTTGGGAGCTGACGGTCGACGATTTAGAGGGCGACAGAGTAATCGCTTGGCGTGTTGTTGGAGTGTTGTTATTGAGCCGAGTCGTTAAAAAAGTGCCGCAATGGAAAGAAGCCTCCCGTCCTCGTCACTGGTGGCGCCACCACGTGAGGAGAAGCGCTCGCGCGCACGTCCCGGAATCGAGAGGGTGACAACGAGTGGTGGGCGGCGCGGTGGCCCAGTGGTTAGCGCTGACGCCTCACAGCAAGAAGGTCCCGGGTTCGAATCTCTCGGCTCGGGTGCCTTTCTGTGTGGAGTTTGCATGCTCTCCCCGTGTCCGCGTGGGTTTTCGCCGGGTACTCCGGTTTCCTCCCACAGTCCAAAAGCATGCTCCTGGATAGGTTGATTGGCTCGCAGACTAAAATTGTCCCGCAATGCCCGGCGATGGACTGGCGTCCCGTCGTCGGGTGTATTCCTGCCTTACGCCCTGTGTTTCCGGGATAGGCTCCGGCTCACCGTGACCCTATATAGGATTAAGCGGTTTCAGATAATGAGATGAGACTCATGTTAGCTGCCAGATAGCTTCGGAGACACTCGGGGGTAGTGATGTTTGCGAGCACACTTTAAGGGCAACGAGCCAAACGTCTATCTTCCCTGTGTCTCCCAAGTGCTGATACACACACATGAACTTTCTGCACTGATTTACGACTGAGTCAATCTCGAGGAGGCCCAGAACCGATTTAGATGTTCGTCACCGATGGTGGCTGGTTCTGAGCGGGACTCGAACCCGAGTTGCCGAGTGGGCTCAGCACAGCGCACTAACCGCTGCACCACTGCTCCCCACAATCAACAAATAGCTGCCGTTTGCCATTAAGTGGCGGTGACGTCTCCACGGCGCTTGTGCCAGACCACGTGCACTTTGAGGCCACGCGAAGTGTCGATGGCTCGCTGACAGGTCACGGGACAGAACCAGATCTCATGGCTTGACACAGAGAGAGGCGCAGAATCCAAACTCACCTGCGATGAGGATGTTGTCGACCTGGGGTTAGTAACTTGAAGGGAGAAGCCGTCAGTTGTCCCGTGGGTGCTGATGGCTCATATTCTGAACATCTGTACGAATGACTGATCTGTCAGTGTGTGCGTATATACAGGTGTCTGTGTGTATGTACATATGTGGATACACACGTCTATTTACGTGGTTGTGTGTATTGTCTGTAATTACTGCACAATGTCTGTATCTACATGGCTGTCTGTACAGTATGCGTCTGTATATATGTACCTGTGTGTGTCTGAGTATATATGTACGGACGTTTGTCTTTGTAAGTGTATGTGTCTGTATATGTGTGTGTGGGTACGTTAAGCTAACTCCCACCCCCCCTCCCTTTTTTTTGTGGCTTACCGACCTAAATAGGTGCTCGCCAATAATACAACAGCTACATATGAGACCACGCTACTAAATCAGGAACACTTTACGTAAATTACGTGAGTGTGGGCGTCAGTATTCGAGTGTGTGAGTGCGTGTGTGTGTGGGATCCGTTATGAACAGGAAGCTCGCGGTAACCTGCACCCCCGCCCCGTCTCCCTCTTCCTCGTTCTCTCAACGCCACTCACTCTTTGTACCATTTTCCCCGGATTATAAGACGCACCGGAAAGTAAGACGCACCCCCAAACTTGTGTCCCGCTTCCATAAAGTTCTACCAAACTAGTCACACGTACACCGGATAATAAGACGCACTACTTGCATTGTGTAACGATTAATATTCAGCATTTATGATTAATCCACTGCTGGATGAATTCCTTGTCAAGACGGCTCAAGGTGGGTCTGGTCCTCTCAATCACAGTTCCTGCTCCTTGTATCTCCTGCATGAGCCCTACTGCCACATCTCAAGTGCCCAACTATCAAAACACTTCAACCAAGCATGTAAAGCAATTCAATACAACTTGACATCAAGCAAAACTAATTCCATGCATTTAAGTGATCTTTATAATTGAGCTCATGACAACAGCAGATCCTGAGAGACAATGCAATTACGTTTTTGGATATATTCTAGGTGGCACGGTGGCCCAGTGGGCAGCGCTGTCACCTCACAGCAAGAAGTACCCGGGTTCGAATCTCGGCTCGGGTGCCTTTCTGTGAGGAGTTTGCATGTTTTCCCCGTGTCCGCGTGGGTTTTCGCGGGACACTCCGGTTTCCTCCCACAGTCCAAAACATATGCTGCTGCAATAGATTAACTGGCTTGCAGACTAAATTGCCCGCAGTGCCCGGTGATGGACTGGCGTCCTATCGTGGGTATATCCCTGCCTTGCGCCCTGTGTGCCGAGATAGGCTCCGGCTCGTCGCGACCCTGTACAGGATCTACGCGGTTTATGATAATGAGATGAGATATATTCTCATCGCTTTAGAAAGCGTTTTAATCCTGTTGGTTGATGATATTTCTTCATAGTACTTTGCCATCTCAAAATGCCTCTCGGCCGACCTTAGCTAGAGCCAGACCTGCGGCCACCCATGACAATCTCACAATGCAATAATCCTAATCCAGCACCCGTATACGAGCTGATATTCGTGGCTCTGCTCACAGGAGGTCCTCTTTGGCTGCCCCTCGATTCACAGTGATTCTTATGCTCGCAAAGCAATTGTGCATTATAAAGTTGCTCATATAAGAATGAATCATTTATTGATTGTGAGACGCTCTAGCATGAGTTCACCTTAACACCTGCAACCACTAGAGGCCGCTACATTTTTCACATTTGAAAAATAGAGTTATTTTTGCATTGAATCGTGAATCACCGTATTGTACCGATGTTGTAGAACGGATACCAAACTGATAGTGTTACCAGAGGCGGATAATTCTAGCTTCTGTACTTATATTTTACATATTGTTATCGAAATAGTTAAATTGGTGTCATTACAATAATGTCCACCTATAACGCTGCGCTGAATTCAACACAGCCAGCATTCACCCGAGTTTTACAATCCTCCATAGATTGAAGTGTTTATGAACATGGGGGGGGGGG
>JAZEWT010000002.1:12369791-12385618 GCA_036362905.1 Mordacia mordax
GTGACGCGGCACCCATGCAATTAGCACCCAAATGAGACTGGGGTACTTGTGGGGGGTGCTGGGGAAAGAGTGCTCACTTCGACGGGGGGTCAAAGGGGTCTTTTTTGCAATTGAGAGCGGAGCGGGAGCGAGCAGTGGTGAGGGCAGCCTGTGGAGATGCCAGAATGGTAATGCACAGGGGACAAAGAGCTCTTTCTCCCTGGGTTAGAGAGGGAGGGAGCGAGGCAGGTGTCAAGTGTGTGACTTGACGGCGGTAGCGGAGATATAGAGTGGGACACAACTGATGAAGTATGATACCGGGCCATGAGTGATTAAAGAGAACCGAGTCCCGGGAAGGCAGTGTGGCGGCCGGTATTGTGCGACAGTGTGTGCGATACATTTGCGCGATCGTGAGCGCTGTGCGTGGCTGAGCGTGTGTGCAGTCATATTGCTCGCGGAGGAGTGTGTGCGCTCGTGGGGAGCGAATGAGTGTGGGAATTGCGCACGGGGAGTTAGCGCCAAGTGTGCGAAAGGGCACGAGCGGGCTGATGGTCATTGGGGTTCCGTTGGTGCGCTGAGGAGGCGAGCACGTATAGAGATAATGCCTGGGGGGGGGGGGATGGAACCCGTCCTTCTGCACAGCGCTCGGTGAAGAGGTAGAAGTATCTGGGCTAGCGGAGCAAGGAGTGCAGTGATACAGCGAGGCATCTCTACACCGCACGTCTCTGTTCATCTCTAGCACTGCTCCGCTTTGGCATTCCCTCTGATCATCGGCTCTGATCCCCCAAGGTCTTATAATCATCATCATCATCATCATCAAATATCCGTTTAATCCTGTACAAGGTCATGGTGACCAGAGCCTATCTCAGCGGACAGAGGGCACAAGGTGGGATAATACCCAGGATGTGAGGCCAATACTTCACAGGGCATTGGGGGTAATTTACTCAACAGGCCAATTAACCTAAGTAGACATGTCTTTGGACGGTGTGAGAAAACCAGAGTATCTGACGAAAACCCACGCGGACACGGGGAGAGAACAACACCTAAAAGCACACGAACGGATACTCGAACCTTCTCTTTGTGAGGCAACAGCGCCACTTACTGCGCGACCGCGTCCTACCAGCTCTTCCAGCAAACAATGATAACCTTGCTCAATTCAAGAAACGCATCAACGTTCAGTTATTGCAAACGTTTATAGTGCTTTATGTTGCTGGGCGTTTGACGATTTTGGCCTTTGCTCAGCAACTGTACAGTACGTTACACTGTGTATGCATGTTTCGTGGTACAGCATCGATTTACACTACGGTACATGGGCTGACTGTCAGTTTACTGTTAGATTAAGACCTCCTACGGCGCTTGGGTCAATGGAGTTTTTTTTTGCCATTCTTCACCATGCTGTGACAGTGCGGATTCTCAACGGCGGTAGAACGGTAACATAAAATGATGCGTTGTCAACCTAGCCACTCAAGTTCGATTCCCAACTGCGGTTAGCATCAAGTGGTAAAAAGTATCTGAACTATTGGGACACGATCATCGCTCACGCTGAAAACCGCTTTTATGCAGACACATATAACAAGAAACAACTTCTAGCACTGACGAATATATTGTTGTGATTGCACTTATTGATTTCAGCCTGGCACGGTGCATGGCGAGACGGCGGCATGGAAGAAAAATATCCCGGCCGCTTTTGTATTACCAGGGCTTATTTGCTGACATGTTGTCCGGGGGCTCAACGAAACTACTCCTGGGTAAAGTGCTCTAGGAGATCATTTTGAGTGCCGGATAAAAATGCAATTCCCCCCCCAAAACCAACTCCATTAAACACAGGTACGATGTTCATCTCATCCCTGGAGCGCTTTCTTTGTTAAGTGTACCCCAAAATAGAGGAGGGAACTGGAGATCCGGGAGAACACTCTAAGGTCAGCAGGATATTATAAAATCAATCATCAATGACACCCACATACACATTGCGTGGGCGGCATGGTGGCCCAGTGGGTAGCGCTGTCACCTCACAGCAAGAAGGTTCCAGGTTCGAATCTCGGTTCGGGTGCCTTTCTGTGTGGAGTTTGCATGTTCTCCCCGTGTCCACGTGGGTTTTCGCGGGAGACTCCGGTTTCCTCCCACTCATTGTGGGTTTATTCCTGCCTTGTGCCCCGTGTCTGCCAAGGTAGGCTCCAGCTCACCGCGACCCTGTACAGGACTAAGCGGTTTCTGACAATGAGATGAGACAAGACACACACATTGCGATCACAGCCTTTCCTTTACCAGATCCCTCCACAGCTCTTACACTGTGGATACCGGATAATCAGTTACCGCTTATAGCAGGGCCTATTATCGCCTCTGGGCTCTTCCGCCAGCAGCAGTGGCTGCTGCAGCACATTGCAGGGCTGAGCCTTTACCCAATATCTATCATCACATACACGGAATTGAGGTGGCCGGGTAGCTTCAGCAGTCCGAACACCGATGTTAGTGATCGAACCCAGGACTTAAGCCGCCCGTGGTTATACTAGGAGTCGGTTGAATTAAAATAATAAAAAGACCACATTTCTCTCCAAGCCGTATTAGATCAGTGTTGATGAGATTTGCACTCAAACCATTTGTCTTCTGTATCTGCTCACAGATCAAATGTGTAGCGAGCTGGTAGTGTTTAGTAAGGACACCAAAAAATAGCACATCATAGTTCTTTGGGCGGCATGGTGGCCAAGTTGGTAGCGCTGTCGTCTCACAGCAAGAAGGTCCCGGGTTCGAATCTAGGCTCGGGTGCCTTTCTGTGTGGAGTTTGCGTGTTCTCCATGTGTCCTTTGTGGGTTTTTGTCGGACACTCCGGTTTCCTCCCACAGTACAAAAAACATGCTGCTGCATAGGTCAATTGGCTTGCAGACTAAATTGCCCTCAGTGCCCGGTGATGGACCGGTGTCCCATCGTGGGTATATCCCTGCCTTGCGCCCTGTGTCTGCCGGGATAGGCTTCGGCTCACCGCGATCCTGTACAAGATTAAGCGGTTCTGACAATGAAGTGAGTTAGTTCTTTTGCCCCTTCATATGGAAAAAATAGAGCTTTGCTACGGTCGGATGGCGCATGGAAAAGTGCAGCTCCTTATAATGTGTGGAATAAACACACATTGCGTGCAATATAAGAAAACAATTCCCGAAACATCACGTGTTATTTTCTTTTTTACTTTAAGGCCCCAGCATTATGGACGAATGTTTTGAGATTTTGCGTGAATTAAAAAAAACGTCACTTTGAAACGATCTTTGTTGCAAGTCTGTGATATCCTCCCGTAGAGATGATGGTGCAGAGTTAAGGAATGGGGGGGGGGGGACTTTTACTGTAGAGGGGGGACAAAAGCCACGTGGGGGGACTGGTAGCACGGACTGCGGGGGGACTTTTACGGGAGGGGGGGGCAGAGCCACGTGGGGGACGGACAGCACGGCCTGCGAGGGGGGGGGACTTTTACTGTGGAGGGGTGACGTCAGTTAGAACTTGCTAGAAGAGGCAGCGGGGATATAAGGAGCGGTGGGTTGGAGGGGCGAGGAGAGTCTTCTGGGGGAATGTAGGAGCTCGTTGTGTGCTGCTATTCCGGCCGTGCACTGCTGGTTGAATAAAGCATCGAATATCAAGAAGTCTCTGCTCATCCGTGCTCGCTGGCTGATCTATCACGGAGTGAATGCTGATCTTCGCCGTGGTGTTGCCGCTGTAAGCCGTCACAAGCCCGGAGTCGAAGCCGTGGCGCCACAATGGCATTGTTTACTGCAAGATTTACGAACAGACCACCGCGTAACAGTGTCACAGGTTGCTTGAATACAAGGATCGCTATAGATCCATGGGGCGAGGAAGTCGATGGGCTTTTGGGGATTCGAGCGGTTTCCACACGCGCACACACACACGCTGGACCAGCCCGGGTGCATTCCAGTGGCGACACAATCGCTGTGGACTCCCAGCGTCATCAAACTTCCTCCCCACATCTGCCGCCCGCCAGCCCATTTCTCGACCCGACAGTCGCCTCCCTAACCCGACGTGCTACCGGCGTATGGGTCCTATGCACCAGATTATCTTGATCAAAACATAGAGATCCTTAAATTGATGGCATAAGTTTGGTTGGTCAGACCCTCCCCTCACATCGCGCAAGTATTAAGTAAGCCCTCCACTCACCATTACGCACCAATACCCCCCACCCTTCCTATCCTAATTCGCAGCCCAATCTCTCGAGCACCTCTTGAGAGATTGGGGTAATCTTGGTCTCGGTGCGGTGTGGTCCCACCGTCTGCATAGCTCCCGACACTGGTCTCCGCCGCCCAACAGTAGCAGCAATGAGGCAAACCACCAGGGCGTTGGAGTTTAATCCTTCCGGCCGATTCAAGATTCTAATATGATTCAATGTCTCCAGCCCTGATAAATGGCCATAGCCCAATCCATTAGTTTTGCCGTAGATTTCTTTAAAGGTAAAGAGTTAATGTCAGTAAACTGCCCGATGAGCTCTTCTGTATGGGTTGTGTGGGATATAATGGATGTGCTGATTTCCCGTTTTTTAAAACCAAAATTACATACATTTTTGGGATACGTAAAGTGCTGCCCTCTTCTGCGTTCATGGAATTTCGAAGTAAATGTCATACGTCGTGGTAATAATTGTTTATTTCAATGAATGACTATCACTTCGAAAAGCTGCTCTTTCGGGATATTTTTAATCGCTTATTTTATGTCCTTCCATAAATATTTTTTTACTATTTGACTTTCAGTTTAACTGTCCTGATGTTGTTGACATGTTGTTCTCTTCACAGCTCGGATTTGTAAAAAAAAAATCGAAAAAAAATGTTACTGCTGATTTGTCGTTCTTATCTCGTTGCTGATGTGCCGTTCTCTCCGCAGTTCTGTGCGGCACTTTGTGGCCGTCGGGTGATAAGCACTCGAGAAATGCAATTATTATGATTATTATGCGATAAATGTTACATTAAACCATTTCCCATTATATGTATTATAAACACTGATAATTTTGCATTTTAAATTTTTAGTTGAAAGTCAGGTCGTTTTTTACATGTTGTTCTGCACAACGTGTATATTTAAAAAAAACCCTAAAAAGGTTGTTGTTGCTGATTTTCCGTTCGAATTGCATTGGTGCTGACGTGCCGTTCTCTCCACAGCCCTGTGCAGCGCTTTGTGACTCTCGGGTCACAAAGCGGACACGGACATAATAATAATAATAATAATTGCATTATTATTATTAATAATAATAATTGCATTATTATTATTAATAATAATAATTGCATTATTATTATTATTATAATTGCATTATTATTATTATTATTGCATTATTATTATTATTATGTCCGTGTCCGTTGGCCGTTCTCACACCTTCCCTAATTCTTGTTCTTGCAGCTCACCACGCTGCCACGATTGTATGCGTTCACCAATTTTCTCCCATTCAAATACAAATGACAGTCGTGCCACACTGCACACGTGTGATGACTGTTAAAAACGTCCCACGTAAGGGGGTTGCCACCTGTCCTAGTTTTCCTGGGATTGTCTTCTTTTGGAAACGACTATTCCGAAAATTATGTAATAATTCCCGGGACATTAAACATCCCGGTTTATTGTCGGGTCAATATTAACTTAAGGATTACTCTGCATATCTCGTCCACGCACGTTATTTTCCCCTCTACCTAAACTGTGAGCTATTCCGCAACCCATGATATTTTCTGTGCGCACACGTTTGCAGCAGCACACTTTGTTTAGCGTCCTTTCAGTTCTTGCATTTTATTAGCTATAGCTACCCCGCGGCTACCACCAATTAACTGCACAAGGCATCATGGTCAGATTTGGAACCCCCATTTCATAGTTTTTCTGGTTTGTGATCTTTCACGAACCATACGCACCTCAGGAGACACCGTTTGTTTTCCATAGCATATGAACCCGTATCGGTCTTCTGAAAAGAGCAACGTAAGGGTTGTAATGATGTGGGTTTTCACGGCTCGATGCATGATGATTGCTTCAAAAAGCAGCTTTTCGAAGCAATCATCAACGTAAGGGTTGTTTAAAACAAAGAGGAATGGGCAAAGACGATTAATGTTAGGGGTCAATTAAATGGCGGTCACAAGACTTCTGGACCACCTTGTGAATAATAATCCCTGCTGCAACTGTAACAATAGACAGATTTACATTGGGTTCATTGTAATACTGCACGGGGTTTTTATTATTACACACTTTTATTTAACGTCACTGAGTATATATGTTTATATTTACATATTATATTTAAAAAAAAATTAAACACCTCTATTTGCTGTCAGACAATATACAGAGCTGAAATTTTGTAGGTTGACTGTTCACGGTATACAATTGTAATTATTATATTTTGTGATCTATTGGGCTTCATGATTAGGCTAATGCAGATCCAACGGTCAGTTCAGCGATTTTTCAAGAACCAATCGCTGTGAAGCCTTGAAATATGACATCTGCAGATAAAAGTGTGTACACTGAAAAACATGTTTACGCTTATCATTTATTCATGGCTCTGGTGTCCGTCTTGTTTTTGTAAATCTGTTGTACCAATCCTACCCTGTGAAGCGCTAAGATGTTAACGCCATCTGCGTTACGTGGAACACATGTGACCAAACACACGGAGCTCCCGCTCTTCATTTGAATTCGCTAGATCTGCTTAACAACCACCAAGCACGTGCCATGTAGAACCTCTGTATTTGAATTTTGAGTTAACTGCAAAACGTGGAAAGACCTAATGAAGTAGTGGTGGATCGCCTGCACTGGAGCTGGGACAATCCGCTGTCACAAACTAAGGATTCCACTTTCCGATGAGAGCTGCTGAAGTATGCGCTCTCTCATAACATGGAACCAACGGCGTAGTCGGGCAAAATCAGGGCAATCTAAATAAGTATAAAGAGTGCATGCCATATACTACACGTGATATACACTACGGTAACGTTTCTTAAAAGCTACCTGCCCTATCGCCAGCTGTATAAATTAGTGTCCGGGCTTCGTTGAGCCAACCAATGTCTTGTGAGTGCAAGGCACGCCTTTCCTTAGTTTATTGAGCGCCAGGCAACTATTTATCAGTTTGCGGCATGGAGAGCATACTGGAAATTCCACATTCCTATGACGGCGAGAGGGGCAGGGTGTGGCTCGGTGGTGATACTGTAAACATGCAGACATACACGTTCTAAGACAGGGCTCGACATTCTTGTGGTTGTCGTGCTTAGCACCGTGTACGGATGAACGCGGCTAACATCGGTGACCTGTCCGCAATGCAGCACTGAAGAGACATGAAGTCTGGTGAAACAACCACCATGACCGCGCGAAACTGGACATTTATTTCACAGTGATGGAAGAGGCCACTCTGCACACGCGTGCACGATATGTAACGGGGGCTGGATGCAAGGTTACATTCGGGGATAATTCGTTTTCATCAAACCTGCACTGCCTAGCACGGTTAAGTATAGTAAAACAACCCTCACGACCGGCACGGCATGGTGATGCCTTCATCATCCAGCAGTTGATAATCGCTGGGTTGTAAATTATTCAATGTGTAGTTGGAGTTTGGGGGGGGGAGTAAGTATCACTACTCGCTCACAGAAAGAATGATCCGGGTTCGATTCCACGCCCGGGTTCGATTCCTCGCCCGGGTTCGATTCCTCGCCCGGGTTCGTTTCCCCGGACTCATTTTTAGTGGAGTGTGCATGTGCTCTTCCCGTGCCCACTTGGGTTTTCACCGGGTATTCTCTGTTTTCCTCCCACAGTCCAAAGACATGTTGTCTTAGTTAACTGGCCTTAAGAAACGGTCTTGTGATAGACTGGCGTCCTATCCTATAGACTCGCCTTGCACCCTGCGTTGGCTGACATAGGCTCCAGCCCCCACGACCTCATCGTATAGGATTAAGCGAGGACTAAATGATGAATATATAATATATGAATAGTATATTCGTGAGCATTACTCGAAGCACACAACCAACATTCAGACCCGCAGTTTTATGTTAACACGCAAAGACGCAAGTATATAAGTTATGCCCATTTAATACAGTGACGTCATATAATAATCTACCAAAACCTCACTGAGTCTCAACACTTTTTAACTATGGTCCTGTTCAGGGATTAATTCTCTCTCCCAATATTTTCCAGATCGCTGGTGTAGACTGGAGTAGGTAGGTATGTTACTCGTCGTTAATCACAGCCATAGCAAGAAATATATATACACACACACACTGAATGTGGTGTGCCAGGTGCGGAAATATATTTTGTCCGAGTGGTCGGGCCGATTAGGTTCGGCTGAAGTCGATAAAAATAATAAATTCAATTTGAAATGTGCACACATTTCATAAACCGCGTGATCGTTGACTGATTTAGAGACGCAGCGCCTCTGTTTTTGGTGCGCGCTGGTGAGAGGGAGAGTTTTAATTTTAAGTAGTGGAAGTTTTCCTCTGGCGAATTTCTTGCGGCTGAGCGTTCCAGGCTGTGGGTGCAGCGATGGATAAGCGGCGTTGTGTGAAGGTTGTGCGTGAGCGGGGTGCGTGGAGTAGGAGCTGAGACAGCTGTGTAATGAGCGGGGTTATGGTGAGGTGAGCGGCTGGAGTTGTGAAGTGAGGTGTTGTGGGAGGTATGTGTGGATTGTGAGTAGTGAAGCGAGATATTGTGGGAGGTCTGTGGGGATTCTAAGTAGTTAAGTGAGGTTTTGCGGGAGGTCTATGTGGATTGTGCGTCGTGTAGCAAGGTATTGTGTAAGACCTGTGTGGGATTCTGAGTAGTGAAGTGAGGTGTTGTGGGAGGTCTGTGTAGATTGTGAATAGTGTAGCTAGGTATTGTGGGAGGTGTGGATTGTGAGCAGTGTAGCAAGATGCTGTGGGGGTTCTGTGTGGATTGTGAGTAGTGTAGCGAAGTGTTGTGGGAGGTCTGTGTGTATTGTGAGTAGTGTAGCGTGGTATTGTGGGAAGTCTGTGTGTGTGCGCGATGGCAAATCAGTGCTGTTTTGTAATTTATGGGGTAGTGACGGTGATTCCTAAGTCGGTGGAAATGCGATCGAGTTGGATGTCGTGGTTGATGGTGTCGAACGCTTCCGAAAGATCGAGGGAGATGTGTGCTGCAGTGGAGACAGTCAGTGATGATAATAATAATAATTGCATTTTGTAACGCTTTTCACCCGAGGGTCACAAAGCGCTGCACAGAGCTAAGGAGAGAACGGCACGCCAACAACGGAACTATCGGCAACAATAATATTGATGATTGCTTCGAAAAGCTGCTCTCTTGGGACAGCCGCGTCGATGGCTCTCTCTCGTCTCCTCGCGACGTTTCGCCTCACACGTTGGAGGCATCCTCAGGCGCAGTATGTGTGCGTAGTTCCTGTTGCTCCTTATATATGTGGGTACTATGCCTGGGTCGAGTCATCTTTTGTTGTGTAAGTCTGCATCTGAATCACCTTAAGATTAATTTCCTTATCTTCTTCCCACCCCCGGAACTGCGATTACCCCCTTCCTGTTTTGTGGAGACATCAGAAGGGCATCGTCTAGGTGTGTGAGGGATTTCTTTTCATGAGATGTAAATCAGGGGACTAGCCACAGACACATACTGCGCCTGAGGATGCCTCCAACGTGTGAGGCGAAACGTCGCGAGGAGAGGCGAGAGCGCCATCGACGCGGCTGTCCCGAGAGAGCAGCTTTTCGAAGCAATCGTCATGCATCGAGCCGTGAAAACCTACATCATTACAACAATAACATTTTTTGGGTTTTTTTTTACATACACGTCTCTGCAGAACAACCTGTAAAATCTGATCTAAAATAATAATTAACGGGCGGCACGGTGGCCCAGTGAATAGCGCCGTCGCCTTATAGCAAGAAGTTCCCCGGTTCGAATCTCGGCTCGGGTGCCTTTCTGTGTGGAGTTTGCATGTGGAGTTTGCAGTGTGGCGTTTGACCGTGGGAGGGAAATTGTAATGCCTGGGGAAACCCCGCCACTCGAACTAAACGAACACTCGACCTACGCAGACGGATTTAAGAAACCAACTTCATGAAGGTACACTGCCATTGCCCAGCTGCCTTTAATAATAAAAAAACATAGGTATCCAGCGGGGTGGCGCGGTGGCGCAGTGGTTAGCGCTGACGCCTCACAGCAAGAAGGTCCCGGGTTCGAGTCTCTCGGCTCCGGTGCCTTTCTGTGTGGAGTTTGCATGCTCTCCCCGTGTCCGCGTGGGTTTTCGCCGGGTACTCCGGTTTCCTCCCACAGTCCAAAAGCATGCTCCTGGATAGGTTGATTGGCTCGCAGACTAAAATTGTCCCGCAATGCCCGGCGATGGACCGGCGTCCCGTCGTCGGGTGTATTCCTGCCTTACGCCCTATGTTTCCGGGATAGGCTCCGGCTTCACCGTGACCCTATATAGGATTAAGCGGTTTCAGATAATGAGAGATGAGATGAGATAGGTATCCAGCAGTCACAACGAGCCTTGTGACTCTTTTCATGAGGGTATCTGTTGCAGCGTTCAACAAATAGCCGAGACCAAGCCACTGTGGGTGATGTTTTGTATATGTGCCGATAATGGAACAGCGTGTTGGTGATTACGAGCCCATGAGCTGCAGAGAAGTCTTGTACCCTCCTACTGTTGTTGTTGAGTTGATCTGGCCTTCCAATCATTCCATCTCCCAGGTGTCTGCATCATGATCTACTCGGGCATTAAAGTCTCCGAGCAAGATGAGTATCCCGAGGGCACTTTAACCAGCACCTGGGACAGGAGGTCATTGAAGGCATTTGACCCATCGCCTTGCCTGCATCCTTCCACTGATGTTCGTCTTCGGTGGGGACGTACGACACCACCACCACCATTTTCACGTCCCATTTATAGGGACCTCACCGTCACGATCCCACACTGCCTTCATTTTTATTCAGAAGAAGAACCACTTCCTGCTGTTTGGCAGTTCCATATCCCCAGAGGAGAACTGTCCACCCCTCATGATGACCGAAGCCAGAACCAGTCCACCGGACCTCCTGTATACCGCAGAGATCCAGGCAGTACCGGTCTAGCTTCCGACAGAGGAGTGGCTGCCTGTCCTTCACAACAAACGTTCTAACATTCTACGTGGCTGCACGCAGCAGATTTTTGTTGCGTCTGGAGGAGCCCGAGGGTGTGTAATGAGTCTCCTGGCTCCCCACATCATAGAGGTACACACATACAGCCACGCTCGTACACAGGTCGGCACAGGCGTCCTCTGATAGTCAGATCACTCATGCGAGTGACGCATACAGCAAGCGCCCAGACACACCCTGAGCACAGTGACCTGTCTACGAGCAGTGAGCATCGCTCAGCACGCACATCGGAAAGCAGTCATGGCTCAGAGGATGTAACGCATGAGACCAGACACACGGGGCATCATCATTATCGAGTTTTTCATAGAAGCGGCTACCGTCTACCCACATGTAAACGCTCATTAATTGTGCAAACAGACTACCCGCCCTGGAGGTACTCTTATTCCAAATATGTAACAGATTGATCTGACATATCTGGTTTCTGCTTACGTAACTGATATCACGTGGGTGTCTTCTAGGATATAACCAGAAGAGTACTGCAAAGGGTTGATGGTACTCGTGCAAAAATGGGAATTTTAATCTGAAATGGTGTTTTAGTTTCATAAGGGCAATCCATAAGTGGCAAGTGAAGCTGAAAGATGACAAACATTGACGTTCATAAAGGATTTGCACCCTTCAACTTAAGTACGGACATACATGCAAGCAGTTGCACGATTATATATAGGTTGATGTAGGTTGTCAGAGCTCAATGTGTAAAAATTACTTTTGAGAGCTACTCTTGCTGAAGAGCAGGGCGAGTGTCCCAAGTTAACCTTGTTATGAATCTCTTTAACTGCAGCACCAACATGGGAAGGGATGCAGTGTCAATGATGTAAATTTGGGGAAATTAGTGAAAGGAAGAGAAAAAGGGCAGAGGGAGGAGAACGATTGGGAAATAAGAGGAATAGGATATAATCGAAATGGAGACACGGGAGCACTGGGTTCCGGAACAATGGGGACAGGAGAAAGAGGCTACAGAAGAGCATCGACGCTGCTGCGCGGAGCTGTTTGTAGAGTGGACGGGCGGAGGGGCGGATTCAGAGTGCTGATGGACACACAAGAGTCGCTTGATTTGTGTAAGGTTTGCGCGCATTTAGACGAGATTGTGACCTCGAATCACGATGGATTCTCATCTCATTATCTGAAACCGCTTAATCCTATATAGGGTCACGGTGAGCCGGAGCCTATCCCGGAAACACTGGGCGTAAGGCAGGAATACACCCGACGACGGGACGCCAGTCCATCGCCGCACGATGAATTAGACTTTCAATAACTTCTTCCGTCATCCACTCATGCCTCCACCCAAGTAAAGGTTAACGTTAGGTCAACATTGAATACTTACTGGGCCTTAAATTTTACATCTGCCACCTCCATTCAATCCCCCCTCCTCTCTTACTTTTCCACGCAGACATCACACTCAGTTTTGTGCACGATCGTCACGAACACTTAAGCAATAATCCAGGCTCAGCACCGTTGAGATTTGAAGATCGGGCGCATGCGGGGTGACTTGGTAATCATCAGCAGCAGCATTTAGCCGGTCCCTCCATTGCTGGATAAAGTCGTCCCCAAGGTGACTTCATCCAGCAGTAGATCCAGCGAGGGAATAGTCCACCCAATGCCTCTAATACGAGATGATTTCATCACCCCGTCTCCTCGTGGATGTCCTTTAGGACACCTAGACATTATATACTGTAGTACTGTATGCCTATAAGTGCATTTTTCGCAAGCTGAACATAAGTACGTGTAGCTACGCGAGATGGCATTCGAGGATAAGAGCGCTCTTTGGAACTTAGCAAGGGTCTGTTGAGGGTTCAGACTTGGACCGCAGCCTTCGTTAACACCGCGAAACAGCGTGAAATAATAGCGGCTTATCAGCCGTTTAGCAGGGCGAGGTAATTAACCTATCTTATTGAGATATCTAATCAGCCCCAATTAACGGCATGTCTCCTCGCACATTCGTACAGGAGATTGCGCGATCGTACAGGGCGTCCTCGTGACACACAGGGCGGCAGGGTGGCTCAGTGTAACATCCGCGCTTGATTGAAAGTCCTGCCCGAGGCGGTTCGATTCCCGTGTTGGGCGCCTTTCTGTATGGAGTTTGTGCGTTCTTCTCTTGTTCTGCGTGGGTTTCCTCCCACATCTTAAAACATACGCAATGGATGAAGGCCTTCTCACAACGGTCTTGATGCTGCGGTATAACAATCCACCCAACAGCTGTAACACGAGCTGACTTCATCGCTGTCTCCTCGGTGAAAGTCGTCTCGTACACGTTCCGCTGCCTGTGGCTCTCACTCCGTCACTATTCTTAACGAACGGCAGTCATCTTTCACGATACTAGCGAAGTGCCCGCTCGCCGGGCGATCTTATTCCAAAGTGAAACACACCCTTATGACGTCAGGATAAAGGCGAAATAGTGCTTAAAAGGGTTGATGGTACGGACGCAAAAGTGGGGCTTTACAACTTAAAGTGTTAAAGTTTTGGAAGCGTACTCGATAAGTGGAACGTAATGCTGAAATAAGACGTAATGCTTTGGTTTTGGTCAGATAAAAAATACTGCGTATATCCGAACTCAAGGTGTCGGGTTTTTCATATCCATGGGTTTTTTCCGGATGCTTCGGTTCCCTTCTACTTAAATACAGACTCATCATTAATTGGATGAATATTTTCCAAAGCACTAAAACTGGGGCTCACAAAATCTCTAAAGGTCTGGACAGGCTCTCATTGGTGAGATTCTCAGGCTGGCGAGGCTGCGGTGGCTGGATCATTGTTGTCCACATGCTCAGCTACCGCATGCCCAAGCAGCTTATTTTTGGTTGGATAGAGGGGTTACACGGGTGTTGCACAGACTGGAGAAGAGATGGACCGATGTGGCACAGGAGGACCTCGAGCTGAGTGGACTTGCTGAAGACTGGTACCAAGGGTGTCGAGATCGACCTCTGTGGCATAGGTTTATAAAGAACACTATAGGGCAGTTATAAGCAGTCGCCCTCCAACAACAGAGGCGAGCAGAGAGGAGCGTCGCTCAAAATGAGTGCAGCGCCGGGCGGTTAAAACACAGGAAGTTAACACAGTAGAGAGCACAGGTGGTGCATCTGCCAGTAATCTTATTCAGCAGCCCATGACATCTGGGTTTGTCGAATAACCTTCTGTCCACCAGTCTTCGACACTTCACGTGTCCTCAAGGTGCACCTGGCCTGACAAAGCGCCGTGGGGACTGCACCGCCAAATATTAACGAATGCTGATTGCTATTATTGTTGGTTAGTGCACTGCACCATGAGCCCGAACACCCAAGTTTTGTTCTGGGTCACGGTTAGCTGCTCTAGGTCACGGTTAGCTGCTCTAGGTCACGGTTAGATGATCTAGGTCATGGTTAGATGCTCTAGGTCACAGCTGCTCTAGGTCACCGTTAGCTGTTTTGGGTCACGGTTAGCTGCTTAGCTGATCTAGGTCACGGTGAGCTGATCTAGGTCACGGTGAGCTGATCTAGGTCACGGTTAGCTGATTATGAGTGGCAGGTGATCTTAGAACCGGTGCTCGGAGCAATCTCCCACCCCAAACCAGGCCAGTGTGGAGAAGCATAGTTAAATATCTCCAAAACGATGCGCGAAGGGATTAATCCGGCAATTGGTTTAACAAGAATTAAGATTATAATAACACCACCTGTTTATGTAAGGTTGTCAGTGTGTGTTGTTGGTACAGCAATTTGGCACAGAAAGTTTGTACAGTGGGGACCACAGGTGGTGCATGTACCATTCATCTCAGTCAGTTCACCAATGACCTCTGGGTTTGTCCAATAACTTCCTGCTAGAGATAACCTTTGACATTTCATGATAGCCTTAAGTGCACCTAGCTTGGCACGAGCTCTACTGAGTGGTCGTCACCACTTAAGAATGTGTGCATTCAACTCGGTCCACCCAAGTTCGCCTACAACGCAAAGTAACAGCGTCGCGTTCTATGAGAACCGATTGGAGACATCTTCTAGGTAGACTCAGCCTTAAATGATCCCCTGGGATGGTGCTAATAAAGTATGCTGTGTATTATACAGTACCATGCTGCTGTCCTTGAGCATCTCTAACGACGCCACTCCCTCGTGTGCCACGCAGCCTTAAGCATAATAGGCGCTCGCTAACTGAACTCAACAGTCGATTATGCTATTAACCTTTGTGATACACGTATCCGGACGCCTGAGGAATCCTGCGACAAATATCTCTCGAAAAGCTGCTCTCTTTTCGAAGCAATCATCATGCATCGAGCCGTGAAAACCTACATCATTACAAATATCTCTCGCTCGGCCGTGACAGACTATTCGAGGAAATCATGTTCGCACGATTTCGTTGATTGGCCGGCACCGTGCCCGACCATTGCCTCCCCGCACCAAGTTTTATTCAGGATGACTCGACCTCGTGGAGACCCATAACTGCTTGATGTTAACAGGTACTCAGTGAGGGGGTCCCACGACCGGCTCACAGACTCGTTACCCGCGCTGTCCGTGAGTGGGAATCGAACCCGTGGGCGGCACGGTAAAGCGGCGAGTCGGTCTTCCGGTGTTCGTGTGGGTTTTTATCGCGTACTCTGGTTTCCTCCCACCGTCCAAAGACACGCTGCTACTAGGTTAATTCGTCTGCTGAGCAAATTGCCTCAAAAAGTGTGCCCGCGATGTACTGGTCACATCCTGGATATTCCCCCGCCTTACGTCCTGTCGGCCGGGATAGGCTCCGCACCTCCCCCAACCCCCTCGCGTATTGCTACCGCTGCACTACAGCTCCCCGGACGCACAAGACAAAGATCCCCTGCATTA
>JAZEWT010000002.1:12396384-12406753 GCA_036362905.1 Mordacia mordax
CCGCTGTTCCCCCCTCCCTTCGCCCCCCCCAGATGACATCACGTATACATCACGGGACAATATGAGTCTATAACAGGAGTTCGCTATCATGGGATTATATGAGTCAACAACACGAGGCTGAGATAAGTCACGGGTCTCGTAATCGCTCATGACTATCGATCACGAGACCATGCGAGCCAACAACAGGAAGCTGACATGGTTCGTAATCTGTACTGTCCGTTCGTACTGTCCGCCCCGAAAAGCCCCAACTCCACACATGTATTGAGTCTTCGTCACTTGTGAAAATGTGGCGGCGGCAGAGACCTAACCGCGTTATTTCTCGTTGTTTCGGCAGAGGTGGCCGTGGCGAGGCAACGCGCTACACACGCGGTGCAGCGAGGCCTCGGGGCCCCCCCACGGGAGATGCCGGGCTCCCCTCCTAAGTCGGCAGCGGGGAGGTCCCACGAGCGGCCGACGGGCAGCCGGGAGAGGCACTCGTACGTGAGGGAATTGCTCCAAAGTGCCCAGGCTGACGCTGAGACCAGACAGGAGGCAGCCGCCAAGGACAGTGGACCGCGGAAGAAGACGCATCGGAAGGGCAGGGGACTACAAGAAAGGCTGCAGCGGAAGGGCAGTGGATCACAAGAGAGGGTGCAGCAGAAATGCAGTGGACCACAAGAGAGGGTGCAGCATAAGGGCAGTAGAACACAAGGGAATATGCAGCAGAAGGGCAATAGATCGCCAGAGAAGGTGCAGCAGATGGGCAGTGGACAACAAGAGAGGGTGCAGCAGAAGGGCATTGGGGTACAAAAGAGGGTGCAGCAAACGGGCAGTGGACCACAAGGGAATATGCAGCAGAAGGGCAGTGGGCCACAAGAGAGAGTGCAAAAAACGAGCAGTGGACAACAAGAGAGGGTGCAGCAGAAGGGCATTGGGATACAAAAGAGGGTGCAGCAAACGGGCAGTGGACCACAAGGGAATATGCAGCAGAAGGGCAGTGGGCCACAAAAGAGGGTGCAAAAGACGAGCAGTGGACAACAAGAGAGGGTGCAGCAGAAGAGCATTGGGATACAAAAGAGGGTGCAGCAAACGGGCAGTGGACCACAAGGGAATATGCAGCAGAAGGGCAGTGGGCCACAAGAGAGGGTGCAAAAGACGAGCAGTGGACAACAAGAGAGGGTGCAGCAGATTGGCAATGGACCACAAGTGAGGGTGCAGCAGACAGGCAGTGGACCACAAGAGAGGGTGCAGCAGACGGGCAGTGGACCACAAGAGAGGGTGCAGCAGACGGGCAGTGGACCACAAGAGAGGGTGCAGCAGACGGGCAGTAAACCACAATGGAATATGCAGCAGAAGGGCAGTGAATCACAAGAGAGGGTGCAGCAGAAGGGCTGTGGGTCACAAGATCATGTGCAGCAGAACGGCAGTGAACCACAAGAGAGTGTGCAGCAGATGGGCAGTGGACTACAAGGGAATATGCAGCAGAACGGCAGTGAATTACAAGAGAGGGTGCAGCAAATGGGCAGTGGGCCACAAGAAAGGGTGAAACACAAGGACATTGGGCCGCAGAAGCTGAGCCAGGAGACAGACATTTCACAACAGAAGATGGTCAGGTTACATGACAAGACCCAAAAGTCACCTGAGGAGCCCAGCCGGTCACTCCAGATGTTGACAAGCCCTTGCCAGAAGAGCAGCAGATCACGCCAGGCGACGAAGAAGTCACTGCAAGACGTCAACAACGGATCACACCACAAGAGCGAGTTGTCAAACAAAGAGCTCAAGATGCCAGATCCAGAGTTTACGTGGCCCAATAGTTTACCTTTTGAGGTGTCACCTTTAGAGGCGTTAACTCTGCAAGATGTGTCAGTGGAAACGCTATATGCAGAGCTTCTACAAGAGGATTTGGAATATTTTGGGGAGTTACCTGTGGAAGAGGTGCCCGTGGAGAAGGTACCTGTGAAAAAGTTACATATGGAGATGTTACCTGTGGAAGAAGTGCCTGTGGAGAAGGTACCTGTGAAAGAGTTATCCATGGAAAAGTTACATGTGCAAACGTGTTCTATAGAGGAAGTACCTTTGGCAGAGCTACTTATGCAAATACTGGAGGATGTACATGTGGAGCAAGTAACTGTTGATAAAGTACTTGTGGAGGAGATATATGTGGAAGAATTACTTATGGAGGAGGTACCTGTGGAGGAGGTAACTAAGGATGAGATTCATGTGAAAGAGTTAACTGAGGAGGGGATACCTGTGCAGGAGTTAACTGAGGAGGAGATACTTTTGGAAGAAGTATTTTTAGAAGAGGTACCTGTGAAGGAGGTAACTCAGTTGGAGATACTTGTGGAGGAGGTACTTGCGGAGGAGAAACTTGTGGCAAAATTACTCATGGAGGAGGTACCTATGAAGAATGTATCTGAGGAGGTGATTTTTGTGGAGGAGTTAACTGAGGAGGAGTTACCTTTGAAAGAATTACTTATGGAGGTACCTCTGAAGAAGGCAGCTGAGGAGATACTTGTGGAGGAGGCACTTGCGGAGGAGAAACCTGTGGAAGGATTACTATTGGAGAATGTATCCGTGGAGGAGGTACCTGTGGAGGAGGTGCCTATGGAGGAGGTACCTGTGGAGGAGGTACCTGCGCCTACACGGCTGCTACTTGTAGTGGTACCACCTGCACAGCTGTCAGCTACTGAGCCATCGCCGGTTGAGGAGTTCAGGGCGGTGTCTCGAGCGAGGCAGGTGTCAGTAGAATTATCTGTGGAGGATGTGATGATAGTGTTACCAGCGGAAGCATCTCAGGCAGAAGAATCACCTAGAGAGTGGTCGTTGAAGGTTGCACCCGTCAACAATTCACCAGACGTATCACCCGCGCACGAGTCATTGGAAGATCTACTGGTGGAGAAGTCAATGGGATTGCTTTCGATGGAGTCATCAGCAGCCTCGCCTGTGGGGGAGCCGTCGAATGAACCGTCCGTAAAGGCATCAGCAGGAGCATTGCCCGTGGATCACTTGCGGAGAGCACCGACGCCCGCGACGAACTCATCACGAACACCTGCGTGGGCATCGTTGGAGTCGCCTCCCGTGAGCGAGTCGCTGCACTCACCCGTGCGAGGCCCGTTGGTTTCATCGCCTGCAGATCTGTTAGTGAAAATGCGAGAGTGAATAATCCATGGAAAACATCACTTGTAGATGCGTTATCAGCAAAGTCACCTGCGCAGGAGTCATTAGAATAATTACAAGCAGAAGGATCGTCACAGTCACCTGCACATATGGGAATGGGATCGCACCTTACGTTGGAATTGGCAATACGCGTGGAGCACTCATCCAGTAAGATCGTTGACAGAATGCATTGGAGACATTACACGTACACGGGTCATCGCCAGAATCTCCTTTCGAACGGCCACTGCAAGACTCAGTTGTGAAAATTACATTGGAATTATTAACGGCGGCCGACTCACGTGCACTTGTGACAGGGGAGCGTTGGTGCATCCAGCTGATGGTTAAACTAGCGGTGGTGGTGGTGGATTTGAAGAGGGTGGTGATGGTAAAGATGATGATGCCACTAATGAAGATAATGGACATGATGCGCGTGGGGGCAACATTACTGATGAAGCACGTGGCGACAATACTGATCGCAGTGATGATGCTGGCGCTGAAGATGGTGAAGGTAGTGATGGAGGTGGCACCGTGCGTATCCCCATGTCGCAATGTCAATTCGCCTCGTCCCCATGTTAAGAGCTCACAGCGGGGTCCACAGACACCTTTATTCCCAGGTAGCCCCCAAACTTCAAGTCCCACAAGACCTGTGCTGCAAAAAAGACCTTAAATAGCTATGAACAGAGAGAAACTGTGATGCCACGCTTCGATCGGGGATTCTGCTCGATTTGGAGAACCCGGGAAGACCTGGTGCGCTGCCAATACTCCCCATCGCGAGCCCTCTGGGCGCCAGGGTCGAGGTTGTACCCCGCAGCACAGCGCGTCAGAGGGCGAGGCTAAGGAAGTGACTTTTAAGAGTTAATGTTAAGATCAGCGCTTTCGAGATAAACTTGTCGAACTTTTCTCCTCTCTATTCTCTTCCAATGTTTGCCGATGTTCTCTTCGAAGTTGCGAATAAAATTATTGTACACTACACCGGTCTGATGATTGCTAAACAATAACCCAGCATGGTGCAGAGGGGGCGTTGAGCCGCGTAAAGATTGACATCGCTTGTATATGTGTGTGTAGGTTTGTGTGTAGGTGTGTGATCTTCTCGTTGTGGAGGAGAGGTTGCCATTCCTCTGTCGGCAGCTGGACCAGTACCGCCTCGACGTCTGTGGGATACAGGAGATCCGGTGGACTGGTTCTGGCTCTAGCCTACAGGAGGGTTGGACAGTCCTCCATTTGGGACAGGAAACTGCCAAGCAACAGGGAGTGGCTCTTCTTCTTAATAAAAGAATGAAGGAAGCGTAGGAACATGGTAGTGAGGTGTGGGAAAATGTGAGTCCAAGGGTACTCTGGGCTCTCCTCCCTATAAATGGGAGGCGAGGGATGGTGGTGGTAGTGGTTTACGCTCCCACTGAAGATGAACATCAGTGGAGGGATGCAGGCAAGGCCGATGAGTCAGATGCCTTCAATGACCTCCTGTCTCTGGCATTGGCTATAGTGGCCCATCGGGATAGAGTCATCCTGCGAGGTGACTTTAATGCTCGGGTGGGCCATGATGCAGACACCTGGGCTGGAGTAATGGGAAGGCATGGGCCATATCAGCTAAACAACAATGGTAGGAGGCTTCTAGACTTCTGTGCAGTCCATGGGTACGAAATAACCAACACACTCTTCTGTCATCGGAGAATCCACACAACATCTTGGGTGCATGCTGGGTCCAAGCAAGATCATCTGCTGGAGCCCACAACAGCCAGGGACTCAAACTACATATTGGGGGAGCAGCGGATGCGCACCCATGTCCTTGATACCAGGACCTACCGAGGAGCTGATTTGACCTCTGATAATCGGCTTGTCATCTCTAAGATCCGCTGCCATTCTTCCACGGCAGTGGTAGGTGTTCACCAAATATTCAGGAAGGGTTCGGTAAGAATGGAAGGATGCCCTAGTGGCCCCCCTCTTTTAGAAGGGAGACCACACCGATTGTAATAACTATAGGGGTATCTCGCTCCTCAGGGTGCCGGGAAAGGTCCTGGCAAGGATCATTCAACATCGCCTTGATAGGCACGCTGAGGAGAGGGTTGTGGAACCCAAATGTGGCTTCATGTCAGGGCAGTCTTGCACAGATGCCATATTCTCTGTCCGGCTGCTACATGAGAGATGTAAGGAATTTCAAAAGAACCTGCATCTCTGCTTTAGTGACCTTGTCAAGGCCTACGATACCATGAGGAAGCCAGGGCTGTTGATTATTCTTTGTGCGACAAGGATGCTCCTACATTGTTCAACATCGTTTTTGACCACGTTGGTCGAGAGGCTTTCCATGGATGTTTCAGTGGAATTTCCATCTGGTACATGTACAATGGGAGGCTGATCGATGCCAGGGTATGGTCAAGGGATGGATTTTCCTCGTGACCAATTATGTTATCTATGCTGATTATTTGGTGATTGTTGTTCATTCTGAGGAAGAATTGGGGGCTCTGCTGTTGAACTTAGAGAATGCCACAAAGAGGCGGGGTCTTACCATCAATTCCACTAAAACCAAGCACCTGTCTGGGTATTTAGTGCCACCAAATACTCCATCTCCTCAGCTCTCCAGGAGTAATGGGGTAGTTGTTGAGAGTGGAGAAGTTTCCATAGCTAGGCAGTGTACTTATCGCCGGGTCTGGTTTGACAGTGGAGGTCTCGCTCCGAATCAGTCGGGCAGCATTATCGTTTCATCGGCTACGTAACGCTGTGTAGAATCTGCCTGGCCTGTCGCTCCACACTAAGCTTCGCGTCTTCTCAGCTGTACTCATGCCCTCTCTTCTCTATGCTTGCGAAAAGTGGACCCCCTGGTGGAACATTTGCGCCGTCTTGAAACTTTCTGGCTGGCCTGCCTATGATCGATCCTGGGTTTAACCGGGTTGGATTGTGTAAGGAGCTCACAAATTATTGAAAGATTTGGAAAGAGTTCCATTGGCGAGCTCCGGCAGGCAAGGCTGCGTCGACTGGGTCATGAAGACCGTATGCCCATGTAACTGGTGGCTATGATAGTGACTTGTACATATGCATGGTCACACATATTAAAATGCTGACGTGTCAGCATGGACACGCTCACCCTTTAGGAAGCGTTTCTCAGAGTGAATGAAGCATGATAGAGGGCTGTGGAGTTTTGATGTGGCTTCGTATGTTGGTGGATAAGTTTGAGGGTGCTGTGTCTACAGAGTGAATAAATATCGTTTCGAAAGAAGATACGTGTGGAATCAAGTCCTTGTGGTGGAAAAAGAGCAGCAAGTGTCGGCGGACTAGGAGCGGTGCATGCGGAACTCGAGGGGGATTCACAAAAAATACAATGCAGAACTTTACTATCAGATCACCCCCTCGCCACGTGTGCACTCACGTGCGTGGACGTTACCTGGTTGTCTGACATTCTAGCTGGTCGATACGCCAGCCTGCAGTCTCTTGTGCGATCGGCGGCTGTATCATTGGGTATTAAGACACGGTGCAGGTTGGCGCCGGCCACATTGGTGCCGTGACTTGGATCTTTTGTGTATAGACCACTGTCAATTGGTCACCGAATGTTCTGTGTAACGTAGAGCGGGAGATATCGATCCTATTGTGTCGGAGTGATGGCGGTCGAACAGCTGGAATCACGGGAAGATGTGAGAGTGAGTGAGGTGGTGAGCAGGGTGAGTGCAGCGGTGAGCAAGAGGGTGAGTGAAGTGAGTGAGAGGGGAGCGGTGGTGCAGCGGTTAGCACGCTATGTGACTGGGGAGTGGTGGTGCAGCGGTTAGCACGCTGTGTGTGAGGTGGTGAGTAGGGTGAGTGCAGCAGTGAGCGAGGTGGTGAGTGTGATGTGCGCGCTGATGAAGATGTGAAAGTAAGTGTCGTGGTGAGCAGGGTGAGTGCAGCGGTGAGCAAGAGGGTGACTGTAGTGAGTGAGAGGGGAGCAGTGGTGCAGCGGTTAGCGTGCTGTGTGTGAATGGGAAGTGGTGGTGCAGCGGTTAGCAGGCTGTGTGTGACGTGGTGAGTAGGGTGAGTGACCGAGAATTGGAGGGTTTTCTAAGTTTAATTAGTTAGTATAATTCTCCTTTCGGGAACGTGTTGGTTGATTCAGTCAGGGAGTTCGACGTAGAGGTTATTACGGTTTAAGGGATATGAGTAGTGGGAAATGTAGATGATAAGGTAGTACACACGGAAGTCCGTACAAGATAGGGAATAAGGTTTGGTGGCGAGAGGAGTGGCGACTTAGGCGGTTGTCGGGTTGTGGAGGAAGATTCGGCAGATAATGGTTGGATTGCGAGATAGGATGCAGGTTGATCTAAGAGTAAGATGAAGTATTTGGTGCTGTGCTCTGATGTACAGGTGAGTAACCGGGATATGGGAGGATCTGAGATCAATGTTGTGTGTACGGCACTACATTTAGGCTGTGGGGGTTCGAGACGATAGTTACTTTTGACAGTTTATCTTTAGGAGTCCGGATCTTCATGGCATACTCAGGTCTTTCTGTATTTGGGTTGGTCAAGAGGAGGCAGAAGGGACCTCGGCGATAAGGCGAGGTACCGTGGTGTGGCAGTGGAGATTCGAGATGATAGTACCTTTGACAGGTTTTGTCATTAGGAGTCCAGATCATCGTGATATATTTGGGTCTCGTCGTATCGGGGTCGGTTGTGAGAGATAAGGGATTCTTGTGATGAAGGGTCCGAGTTGGTGATAGTGTAGGTCACCGTATGTGTACAAGAGGGATAAGGGCAATCCTGTGATAAAGGATCCGTGTTGGTGATAGTGCATGTCACCATGTTTGTTCGAGAAGGATAAGGGGAATCCTGTGATAAAGGGTCCTGTTTGGTGATGGTGTACGTCATCGTACTAGGCTGAGAGTGATAAGCTACAACAAGCACTGGCAAGCAGTGAATACCCAAAAAACAGAAATCCAACGTGCCATAACGAGATAACGTAGACAGAAACAGCAAGAAAATGAGGAAGATATCAAGACCCGCGCTTTCCTGCCATATGTGAAAGGCACCACAGGCAAAATTAGCATATACCTAGAAAAATACAAAATTAAAACAGTCTTCACAACCCACCAGAAGATACAAGACGTACTCAAATCACATAAAGACTGACTACTGTTACAGACAGAAGGCGTATATTGCATTCCTTGCAGCAACTGCGAGAAAGTATACATCGGACAAACAGGAAGAACAATAGCCACAAGAAGAAGAGAACACGAGGCAGCAATACGTTTGCTGCACACGGAAAACTCAGCAACAGCAGCACATAGTGTAGATAAACAACATAGAATCGATTTTGATAAGATACAAGTACTAGCAGCCATCCGCCATAAAGGTCCAAGATTATTTCGTGATGCAATTGAGATTCACAAGACAAAAAAGACAATGAACCGCAAACAAGAAATGAATATGAAGCTTAGCCAAACCTGGAGGCCAGTTATTGAAGTCAGTAATGCACAGATATAGAGCTATGGGGTGTGGACATCAGAGGGGGATCACAAGGTGTGTGGGAGGTTCTTTCATGAGATGCAAATTAGGGGACTAGCAACAGACAAAGCAGGAGGGGGTTATCGCAGTTCCGGGGTGTGAATAGGACAAGGAGATTAGTGTTAATGTGATTCAGATGTAGACCCCATGCAACAAAAATGACTTTGACACATACCTAGTACCCACATATATATAGGAGCAACAGGCACTACACACACACTGCGCCTGAGGATGCCTCTAACGTGTGAGGCGAAACGTCGCGAGGAGAGGAAGCAAACGACGTGGCTGTCCCGAGAGAGCAGCTTTTCGAAGCAATCATCAGATAGACGTTTATTATTATTATTAATACAGCAGAGAGTACCCAGTGAACTTGCATGCTCTGGCCACGGGATCCCTGCGATAATAGAGGAAGCCCGCTGACTTCGAGATAGAAGGCTGACCTCGGCACAGTTGGGATACAGTTTTGCTCTTAAGAACTGCTCTTCCGGAATGATCGTGTCGACCGAGGCTTCCTATTGGTAAACCAGTCAGAAGCCTGATTTCCCCAATGTGGGAGGCAAAACGTCGAGAAGTGTTGAGAAACACTCAACACGGTAATCCCGAAAGGGGGTCCGTAAAATTAATTGTTATACATCAAGCCATGACACCCGACATAAAGATACACTTTTGGATTTCTGAGCTCAGATTTTGGGGTCTTCTGCGATGATACCGGTTGCAGAAGTCGAGTGAATGAATGATCCCAGCCCTTGTCCCCACTGACCACACGCACAATCAACCCATCTCATCACACTAGGTTCTTCACCTTTATTATATCCGTCAGTTGACCGCTCTTGGGCACTAAACGGATCGGTTTGATTTATGCTTTCAAGTGCAGGGGCTGACAGCGGCTTAGTACTGCAGGGTTAAGGAATAGAGGGGGAGGGAGCATCGTTACTTATTAACCTTCTATCTCGTCATGCGGTGTCTCGTGCTGTGGTCACAGAATGCGGCGGGTTAATGATTGACACCCGAGTCGCCACAGGGAGGGGGAGAGGGTTTAAAACGGGCAGCAGGGGAGGAGGACGGGAGACTTTGGCTGGACGGCAGAACGAAAGGCGCGGGAGACTTGTACGCGGTTCTCGGAGGACAACGACGGGACTACGTGGCGGGTTAATAAAGTATTCTACAGTGGAAACTCTTTCCCGAGATTTGATATGAGTCAGTCCGAGCTCCATCGAGGAGTGTTGCCAGAGCTTGGAGGGAGGCTGCTGCGGGGGAGAGGATGAGGAGGCTGACTCGGTGTCCACCGACACCCTGTTGTCCACCCCGGCAACACCTTATCCAGTGCCGCGGCCGGAGCCTTGACCCAGGGGCCGGAGTCCCAGCATGCCGCAACTAGAGAGAGAGTACGGGTGGCGGCCAACACAAGCACACACCTCGCCAGAATGTGAAGAGCCTAGCCCGGAGTCACATCCAGAGCGCCACAGTGCCACTGTCTCTGACTGGTGGTACACTGACCCATACCGATGAGTTATTCCCAGCGTTCACCCTGTGTTATAAACAGGTATGGTTTCCTACTACTGGTATAAACGCGGGTGGTCTGGCTTCAAACGATGCCATGGGGAAATATTTCTCCAGGTCTTTACATTGTGCCGGCGGGTTAGTTGCTACATGTAACCAGTACATGCATTCAAAATGTTCTGGGTCTGATAACTGCGATGGGACGGTCAGCAGCCCGGAGGGCTACTGAGCATACCACACAGTCTTGTCTCATACGGCTTTCATTAGCGTAA
>JAZEWT010000002.1:12447670-12457677 GCA_036362905.1 Mordacia mordax
GACGTTGCTCGGGCAGGACGTGTGCCTGCAATGGGTCACGGTCACCGTTGATTTGGAACAGTGGCAGCCAAGTGATTGGGACGCGTCGGAAGGTTACGTATACCGAGGAGATGGAGCGATAGAATCAGCTTGTGTAGTGATGCTAGAGACTATCCCCCCCCCACCCATGGGCCCCCGTGAGAAATTGTGACGGCTTGAGGCCTTCATCCAGCAGCGAATAGACAACATCTAATTACGACTATGTATGAGCAGGTGAGTGCCGATTGAAACTCAGTGGCCGTGATGCAATGCCACATGCGCCTTGAGGTCCTCTGCAGTCGGCTTTGTCGTCATCCAGCAGTAGAGTGATCATAGCTTGTCGAGGCTGATGATAGTGACGATGGATATTTAAACAATGGGTGGAATGAATTCCAGGACAAAGTTGATCGACTCCAGAAAGGCGTTTGCAGAGTTGGGCTCAAACATGACCAAAGCAAATTCAGGTTAGCGAAGACGAAGTCATCCAGCAGAAGCTCGACCCTGGGTTTTATTGATGGAATGCGCATAGGGCGTATAGTTCCATTCCACTCAAGCCGTTATCATGATTAAAGTGGAGAGCGTGACGGCCGACAGAGAGAAGAGTGAATGGACACAAGTCGACAATACGGGCCATTGCTAGGTATTTATCCACAAGGACATTTGTCACCGTCCCGAAAGCTCCACAGCGCTGGCACCGTGGGTGAGAACGCGGGACGTTGACTCCACTTACGGCCCCTCCAGGCAGCCCTGGCTACGTGAAGGGGCCGGGGATTGTCTCTTCCACCGGGATACCACTCTCTCATCCGACGTCAGATAAGCGAAGCGGGCGCGACCTTCGTCGGGGTCGCTAATCCGAACTTATCGACAAAGCTGGGTTAATATTTTCCCGTTCTTTACGGCAGTTGCACTGAAATAAACTCTGATTATCGTCGCCCAAGGTCGCTCAGAGGCTTTGTGGCGGTGCTTTGAGCACGGTATGTGGTGTGGGAGCGGTAGTGTAGTTGTTCGAGCGCTGCGCTACGAATCCAGCGTTCCGAATTTCATTCTCGCTCACGGCCAACACCAGTAACGACTTTCTGATCCGGTCTTGGGCCTCCTCGAGGTCGATTCAGCCGGAAATGAGTACCTGGTGTGGTTCTGTTAACATCGCCACTAAGGAGACAAAGGCGTCTGGGCGTGGTGCTGGCCAACCACACCACCTCATTGTGTTCCGTGCTGTCCTTTGTCGGTGCTCGCTAACAGCACTTGACCCTAGTCTGTTAAGACACGGTGTGTGTGTACGTGTCTTTGTAAGGTGTGTGCGTGTGTTTATGTGCGGTATGTGAGTGTGTGTAGCACTCGTATACACACACGTGTGTGTGTGTGTGTGTAGCTCTGACCCGCTCGTAACGTTGAACTTCCAGTACTTTTGAGCCTCTCGTGACCCCTGACCACCCCGTTAATGAATAACTCCAGGTTACGAATTACGGCCGATCTTGACT
This sequence comes from Mordacia mordax, assembly GCA_036362905.1. Lineage (NCBI taxonomy): Eukaryota > Metazoa > Chordata > Hyperoartia > Petromyzontiformes > Petromyzontidae > Mordacia > Mordacia mordax. Next base: position 12,449,170 of record JAZEWT010000002.1, read on the forward strand.
GCGGGCCGCTCTGGACTGAGGCGGTGCATTTCTTTTCTTCTGGCCGTTATTGCGTCAAGAAACGTGGGTGTCTGTGAGCAACTATCGCCGAGGAGTGGTCGAGAACCGTTCATGTGTGGTCCGCGGAAGGAGACGTCTCCAAGCTGCCATTTCACATTCAAATGATCTGCGTTGCACAGTCAGAGGCAGTGGCACTAAGCCGCTGTCAGAATATCGGTGCGGTGTGTAAAATTGAGAGTAGAAATCAATCGGATCTGTTTAATGCTCAAGAGCGGTCAACTGCCGGATATAATAAAGGTGAAGAACCGAGTGTGATGAGATGGGTTGATTGTGCGTGTGGTCAGTGTGGACCAGGGCTGGAATCATTCATGCACTGGACTCCTGGAACCGGAATAATCATAGGAGACCCCAAAATATGAGCCCAGAAATCCAAAAGTGTATCTTGATGTCGGGTGTCACGGCTCGATGTTTATCAATTAATTTTACGGACTCCTCTTTCGAGATTACCGTGTTGAGTGTTTCTCCTCAACACTTCCTGACGTTTCGCCTCCCACGTTGGAGACATCTGGCTTCTGACTGGTTTGGCCAATAGGAAGCCTCGGTCTACACGATCATTCTAGAAGAGCAGCTCTGAAGAGCAAAACTGCATCCCAACAGTGCCGAGGGCAGCCCTCTGATCTCCCAGTCAGCGGGCTTCCTCTATTATCGCAGGGATCTCGCAGCCAGGGCATGCAAGCTCACCGGGCACTCTGCTATATTGATCATAATAATTAACGTCTATCTGTCTATCTCTAGGGTCACCCTTTGAGGCTGTTAGACTCTGTACGAGTCAACGCTCTCCGTAAAAGTGTGGAAACATTGACGAGGATGAATGACCTTTACAATCACGTGTGCAACGTGTGGCGATCAGCGGCGCGGACTCGAAGAACACAGCCGCACACTACCAACACGTGTGCCATACAAAGACCCCGTAGAGCCTAAACAGACTCGTGGGGCAGGTGCTGTTATCGAGTAGCACCTGTTAAGGACGACACAGCACACGATGGGGTGGTTGGTGACCACCGTGCCGGCCGCTTTTGTATCTTTAGTGGAAAAATGTACACACCGCACCGATATTCTTTTGAGGCTGAGTAGACATAGGCGAGGTGCAGGACCAATGTAGATAATCGTCACTGTTAGTGGTCGTGAAGGGGAATTGAGCTCAGTTCTCTGTCTGGCTCGTAGCGCGCCGTACTAACCACTACACCAAAAACAACCGCCATTCACCACTAAGTAGCGGTGACGTCACCACGGCGTCTGTGCCAGGGCATAAGCACCTTGAAGCCACGTGAAGTGTCGAAGGCCCGCTGACAGGAGGTCGCGGGAAAGACCCAGTTGTAAAGGGTCGTCTGACAGAGATGACTGGCAGATGCACCACCTATGCTCCCTACTGTGCCAACTTGCTGTGTTTCAGCCGCCCGACGCTTTGATCGTTGTTGTGAGCGTCGCTTCTCTGCCCTCTGTTGATGTTGGAGGGCGACTTCCTCCAACTGCGCTGTAGCGTCCTTCACGATACTCCTCCAGAGGTCGATCATGACACTGCTGGTACCAGTCTTCAGCAAGTCCACTCAGCTCCTGGTCCTCCTGTACCACATCAGTCCATCTATTCTCGAGCCCGTGCCACGCCCGTTTATCCCCCTCTCTCCGGCCAAACAGCAACTGCTTGGGCATGTGGTGGCTTTGCATGCCGGCTACATGACCCAGCCGCCGCACCCTCGCCCGCCGGAGGAGCTCACCAATGGGACTTTGTCCAGATGTATCGAGAATTTTTGAGCTCCTCACACAATCCAACCTGGTTTAACCCAGGATGGATCGTAGGCGGGCCAGCCGGAAATTTTCAAGACGACGCAGATGTTTCGCCAAGGGGGTCCACGTTTCGCAAACATAGAGAAGAAAGGATACTCCTCCACTGTCTCAACAACTACCCCATCACTCATGGAGAGCTGAGGAGGTACTAAATACCCATACAGGTGCTTGCTTTTTATGGGACTGATGGTAAGACCCCACCTCTTTGTGGCAATCTCCAGGTTCAAGAGGCTAGCACCCAACTCCTCATAATGAGCAGAAATTATCAAATCGGCGGCATATACAGCATAGTTGGTCAATAGGGAGCCATCCCTTTACCGAACCCTAGCATCGATCAGCCTCCCGTTGTACCTGTACCAGATGGATATTCCGCTGGAACATCCATGGAAAGCCTCTCGAACTACGTGGTTAAAAAAGATGTTGAATAATGTAGAAGCCAGAGGGCATCCCTGTCGCACCCCAAGGTGAACAGGGAATGACTCTAATTCTCGACCACGTAGCTTTACCCGGGCTTGCACACCCTCATGAAGGTCCTTAATGATGGTGAGCAGCGTGTCCGGGATCCCGAAAGCACGAAGAACAATCCACAGCCCTGGCCTTCTGATGGTATCATAGGACTTGACCAGGTCAATAAAGCAAAGATACAGATTCTGTTGCAATTTCTTACATCTCTGCGGTAGCAACCGGACAGAGAATATGGCATCTGTGCAAGACCACCCCGGCCTGAAATCACATTGGGATTCTGCAAGCCTCTCGTCAACGTGCCTAGCAAGGCGATGTTGAATCATCCTTGACAGGACCTTTCCCGGCACACTGAAGAGCAAGATGCCCCTGTAGTTATTACAATTGGTGTAGTCCCCCTTCTAAAAGAAAGGGGCCACTAGGGCATCCTTCCATTCTTGCGGGACCATTCCCTTTGCTCCAGACAGTTTTAATGAAGTCACACCGGGCAGTCTGCAGATAAGCAAAACCTTCCCTCAGCATTTCGTTTGGAAGATGATCTCTGCCCGGTGCTTTTCCTGTCTCAGGCTCTGGATCGCCTTATGTTATTTCTATATATTTGGCATCTTCGCCAGCCACTAACAGGATTTGGCTACTTCTTCCATTATCTGAGGTACCACAGCCTCAGCAGGGTTACCCCCATGTTGTACCACAGTGTTATCCGATCCATGAGGTTCCCCTCCCCCAAGACCTTACAGAAATGCTCTGCAAATCTACTAATTTGTTCCTGGGAGTCGGAGATCGGATCACCAGTTTCTCCTTTAAGAAAGGTAATCGGTGCATTGTTGCAAGTCAATCTTCTGATGGAATTAAAGAGTGATTTTTAATCACGGGCTACCGAGGCAGACTCCATCTCCTCAGCAGCCCGAGACCACCACTCATCCTTGCAACACCCACAGTTCTCCAAACTTCATAGCAAAGGCTGTGGTAAACCTCCTCGTTTTCAGGCACAAGGTGCTGCAAGCGGTGGGAATGGGCTGGCCGTTTTCTCTTGGAGAGCTTTAACACCTCCGTCAACCAGGGTTCTGGGCAGGTCTGGACCGTGTACCCAGTGCAGGAATTCCAGTTGCATGAGCCATAGCCCTAAACCTCACCTATTTCCCCTCGGCATCGGGAGGAGTGGGGGACGATGTCAGCCCCGCTGCAAACGATAATGTATTTTTCTTTTACAGCTTTCATCATTTGTCTGAGACCAGGCCATTGTGGGTTTGAATTGGGTCTTTGGTGGATACTCACCACTGCCATGGAAAAATGGCATGTGGATCTTAAGACGACAAACCGATGGTAAGAGGTCAGATTAGCTCCTCGGTCGGTCCTGGTATCAAGGACATGCGTCCTAATCCGCTGCTCTGCCAATATGTAGTCCAGGAGATACTCTTGCTTAGACCCGGCATGCACCCAAGATGTTGTGTGGATTCGCCAATGATGGAATAGCATGTAGGTTATTACAAGCCCATGGGCTGCACAGAAGTCTTGCAGCTTCCTACCATTGTTATTGAACTGATCTGGATCATACCTTTCAATTACTCCAGCTCAGGTGTCTGTATTATGACCCACTCGGGCATTAAAGTCACCTAGCAGGATGACTATCCCGAGGGGCCACTTTAGCCAACACCTGGGACAGGAGGTCATAGAAGGCATATGACTCATCGGCTTTGCTTGTATCCCTCCACTGATGTTCATCTTTTGGTGGGAGCGTAAGCCACCACCACCATCCTACTGTGGTGAGCCCACAGTAGCCTGGGACTTACGGGTTCCCACACCTTACCACCACGTTCCCACGCCCCTTCATTCTTTTATTTAGAAGAAGAGCTATTGCCTATTGCTTGGCAGTTTCTTGTCCCAACTGAAGGATTGTCTACCCCTCCTGCTGATTGGAGCCAGAACCAGTCAACCGGACCTCCTGTATCCCAGAGATCCAGGGAGTACCGGTCTAGCTTCCGACAGACGAGTAGCTGCCTGTCCTCCGCAACAAGCGTTCTAACATTCCAAGTGGCCGCACGCAGCAGCTTTTTGTTGTTTATGGAAGACCCTGAGAGTGCGTAATAAGTCTCTTTCCTCCCACATACATACAAGTACATACATATAATCACTCTCACAAACAGGTCGGCACAGGAGCCCTGTAATAGTCAGATCACTCCTGCGCGTGACGTATACAGCAAGCTCCAAGACACACCCTGAGCTAACATTCCACGTGGCAACACGTAGTGGCTTCGTGTTGTTTCTGGAGGAACCCCGGGGGTGAGAACTCAGTCTCCTGGCTCCGTCAAATGGGGTTTGGCCAGGAGACGTCATAAGTGCCTGTCCCCCCGGTGTCTCCGGCACAAACTTTATCATGTAGTATAGTGGTAAAATAAACCGAAGGTGGGGGGGGGGGGATACCAACCCCCCGGCAACCGTTCAGATCCATTTGGCTGCTGTGGAAGATGTGAGAGCAGCCACCACAGCGTTATCGACGGGCACCAGGAGGAGGACGGGGTTGTTTTGCCAGAGTGTTACACCATTGCTCCCCACAGCAACAACCGTCACCACGGCGCCTGTGCCAAGCCAAATGCACTTTGAAGCCATGTGAAGTGTCGAAGACTCGTCGACAAGAGGTGAAGGGAGAGACCCAGGGGTTGGGGATTGCCTGATTGAGATGACTGGCAGTTGCTCCCGACTGTGCCAACTTGCTGTGTCTGTGTTTTGACCGTCTAATGCTCCGCTCATTGTTATGAGCGTCGCTCCTCCACCCTCTGCTGTTGTTGAAGGGCGACTGCCTCCAACTGCCCCGTAGCGTCCTTCACGATCCCCCTCCACAGAGATCGATCGTGACACCGCGGGTACCAGTCTTCAGCATGTCCACTCAGTTCCAGGTCCTCCTGTGTCACATTGGTTCAGTCCATGCCATGCCCGTTTATCCCCCTCTACCCGGTCTAACAGAGGCTGCTTGGGCATATGGTGGCTGAACATGTGGACTACTTGACGTAGCCACCGCAGTCTCAGCAGCTGGAGGAGCCCACTTATGGGACCCTTGGCAGATCTTTCAAGAATTTGTGAGTTCCTCACACAGTGCAATCTAGTCAAACACAGGATGGATCTTAGGCAGGCCAGCCAGAAAGTTTCAAATAGGTGCAGATGTTCCGCTAGGGGTTTCACGTTTCGCAAGCATAGAGAAGATAAGACATAATCATAGCTGAGAAAACCCGAAGCGAATATAGAGCGACAGGCCAAGCAACTTTCACACACCGTTACACAACCGATAAAAAGATTATGCCGCCTGACTAATTCGGAGCGAGACCTCTGCTGCCGAGCCGGAGCCGGCCATACACACACTGCCTAGATATGGAAACTTTTCCATGCTCTCCACACTTGCCCCATCACTCGTGAAAAGATGAGGGGTTGGAGGGTTTTGTGGCACAAAATACCCAGGCATTACCCACCCTCGAGGTTCTCCGGAAACAACAAAAGTCTGCTGCGTGAGGCCACGTGGAATGTTCGAGCCACTCCGCTGTCGTGAGCTGGACTGGTATTGCCTGGACCTGTGTGGGATAAAGGAGGTCCAGTGGACTGGTTCTGGCCTCAGACATCAGGACGGGAGGACAGTCCTCCATTCGGGACGGGAAACTGCCAAACAACATTGACTGGCTCTTCATCTCCATAAAAAAATGAAGGGGGTGTGTGGGAGCTGTTGTGAGGAGTGCGAACCTGAGTCCCTGGCTGCTGTGGGCTCGCCTCCCTATAAATGGGAAGCCCAGGATGACGGAAGTTGTGGTTTACACCCCCACTGAAAATGAACCTAAGTGGAGGGATGCAGGCAAGGCCGATGTGTCAGATGCTTTCTATGATCTCCTGTCCCAGGTGTTGGCTAAAGTGGCCCCTCGGGATAGAGTCATCCTGCGAGATGACTTTAATGCAAGAGTGGATCATGATGCAGACACCTGGGCCAGAGTAACTGGAAGGCATGGGCCAGATCAGCTCAATAACAATGGTAAGAGGTTGCTAGACTTCTGTGCAGCCCGTGGGCTCGTAAAAACCAACACACTGTTCCATCATCGGCGCATCTTGGTGCATGCCGGGTCCATGCAAGACCATCTGCTGGACCACATATTGGTGGAGCAGCGGATGCGGGCCCATATCTTTGACACCAGGACCTACCAAGGAGCTGATCTGACCTCTGACCATCGGCTTGTCATCTCTAAGATCCGCCTGCCATTCTTCCACGGCAGTGGTGGGCGTTCACCAAGGACCCCATTCAAACGCACAGTTCTCGGTTAGCTGATGAAAGCTGTAAGCGAGAATTTATCGTCGTTTGCAGCTGGGGCTGATATCATCCCCCACTCCTCCCGATACCGAGAGGATGTGAGTGAGGTTTAGGGCTGTGGCTAATGCAGCTGGAATGGCTGCACTGGGTACACGGTCCAGACCTCCACAGAAACCCTGGATGATGGTTGAGGTGATCAAGCTAGCAGAGACAAAAACGGCTGTCCCACTCCCACCACCTGCAACATCCTACACCCTAAAACGAGGAGGTTTACTGCAGTCTTCCCTCGGAGGTTCGGAGAGCTGTGCGGTGTTGTAAGGATGAGTCGTGGTGGCGGGCTGCTGAGATAGGGTCTGCTTTGGTATGTGAGTGGCTGGCAGAGATGCCACCTATAGAGGAAGTACGTAAGCCAATCCAGAGATCCAGAGCCTGACCAGGAAAAGCACTGGGCAGAAATAATCTTCTAAGCAAAATGCTGAGGGAAGATGGCACTTGTCTGCAGACTGCCCTGTATGACATCATTAAAAACATCTAGAGCACAGGAAGGGTCCCGCAAGAATGGAAGCACCGATTGTCATAACTACAGGGGCATCTCGCTCCTCAGTGTGTGAAAAAGGTCCTGCCAAGTGTAGCCGGTGACTACGGAAGTGATGAGTTGCACATATTCATGTCGCAGACAGATCGTTTGGGTTATGTGCGACCATGATAGTGCAATTCAGGAGGGGTTAATGTAGCGAATGGCTACTGACGTGAAGAGTTGCACATATGCATGGTCGTACATATATCAAAAGTGCTGATGTATCGGCATGGATATGCGCCCAAGTACAGTGAGCCACGCCCATCCTCTGGTGCACCTCTGTGTACGGGAGACCCGGAGATGTATAGGCGTGTTGTCCGGTTGCTCCTAAGGGCAGAACACATAATAGTACACGAGAGAGACATATGTAGAGGTTGTCTGATAATGAGGCGTTTTGTGCTGTCCGCAGGGCTGCGAAGGAGGTTTGATGTGGCTCCATGTGTTGGTGCGTGGATGTTGTTCGTGAAGGTACGTGACTGTGTAGATGGGCGTTTTCCCGAGGTTGTAGCTTGGTAATACTGGTTCTGAAAGTCGGGAGTTCTATAGTCGAGGCGAAACAGGTTATTTTGGAGTTCAGCGGTTCGAGCAAGACGTCGTTTTTTTAAGAGGGAGGGAATTCTTTGAGTTCTTCTTTGTGTGGCTTTTGGCGTGAAGTGCATGGCTGTCCGTGGCGGCCATTTTGGGTGAGTTGTGAGTGTATGGGAGATTCGGAAAGGGCTGTGAAGGAGGTTTGATGTGGCTCCGTGTGTTGGTGCGTGGATGTTGTTCAGGAAGTTGGTGCAGGTGATGGTCGAGCGAGTGAATAACGCTTTTTCTCTAGAAGTGAAAATTCACGTTAGCATGGGTGGTGCAAATCTGTGGTTGCAGAAAAGGTGCATCATAGCAGACCAGAGGTGCATGTGAAGCACAAGGGGGACTCACATAAAAAATTACACAATGCAGAATCTTACCATCTGAACATCCTCTCGTGCGTTCGCGCATGCACACATTGATCAGATGGTCATCTATAGTATTTTGGTTAACCGTCATTCCGGTCTGGTGCCTCTCCTACAAAAGTGAAAGGAAAGGGAGACAAGAGAGGTGGCATCAGTTATATTGGTGCTGTGACTCATTCTTATGGAAATCGACCATTGTCATTTGGTTGCCAAGTGTTCTGTGTAACGTAGAGGGAGAAATATCGATCCATTTGTTTGTTGTGTCAGTGATGGCGGACGAGAAGTTGGAAGAGCAGTTTTTATCATCCATTCTGTCATAGAGTGGGGTGTCTTTAGCTGGTCTGTTCGGAGAGGCAGAGGAGAATGTGTGGAGGCCCACTTCGTGGGCCTCGGAACCACCAGGGACG
>JAZEWT010000002.1:12484789-12508972 GCA_036362905.1 Mordacia mordax
TGCAAACTCCACACAGAAAGGCACCGGAGCCGAGAGACTCGAACCCGGGACCTTCTTGCTGTGAGGCATCAGCGCTAACCACTGCGCCACCGCGCCGCCCAAAAAGTAATTCTATAAAATGATTACAATACTCCTTCTCTGGCATGCATTAACCGTTATGAAATTACAGTATTTTAACACAATCCTTTACTCTCGTATGTGCAGCAATTATACATTCTCTCGTGCATTTGCCCAACAGCATCAAATGTATGTTATCTACGTGTATCCACACAGCGTGCACCCCACAACAATAATCTTAACTTAAAATTTCGTGTCGTAGCCTGGCACCCCCCCCCCCCCAAGATTTACAGAGCTGGTGTAGGGGTTGCTGCCCCCAGCTCCCATCCGGCTAGGGGGACGCTCGGGGGTGCCCCGCTATCTCACACCTCTGCCATCACCATCCGGGATGAGCGCGGTAGCGGCCAGGGGGACGAGCAGAGGGTATGACCGTCTGCTGCTGCCCCCCCCCCACCGTTCGGCCCCCACGGATCTGGGGAGGGAGATCCAGCCCGAGGGAATGGGGGTCCCGCTGTGGTGAGACATGGCGAGGCTCCGCTATCCAGCGCCTCCCCATGCTCTACCCACGCCGCAAGTTCTGCCTGCCGAGCGAGACCAGCCCGTGTGTCCGATGCGTTCCCATCCCAGCGCGTGAACCCAGAGGCGATCGACGCTCTTCACGCTCTCCACACTCTCACCACTCAGCCCTCCGCCTGTGCGTGCTCACCATTTCACCCCCACTCCCAACGACCAATCCTCACAACACACAGCACACGAACCGCTGCACCACCGCTGCCTGTAACACAGCACGTTAACCGCGCCGCCACCGCTCCCCACAACACATGCTGTGCTAACCGCTGCGCGCCACCGACCCCCCCCCCCATAACACACAGCGCACAAATCACTCCACGTCGACGCTCACCACACTCACCAGCGATACATTTAGCGTACACATCATGAGTGATGCAGCAAACTTTATTTTCCACCGTCATCCGGTCGGTCTCACTTGTCCCTTCCCCATGTCTCCTCTCCCTCATCCATATGTCTCACGTGTCTCGCTGTGTTTCATAAGCCTCCCTGCATCCCACGTGTCCTCCTGTTTCTCTGCACTTGCACTTAAGAATGGCCGCTGCTCCCCTGCCATCTCCACGTCTCCTACTACCCACACGCTCCCATATCTATGAGTCTTCCTATTACTGTCCCCATCTCTCTCTCTATCTCTAACCAACCCCTGGCATTTCTCTTTTTGCCTCTCTCACTCTTCTGCCTCCTCTCTCCCCCCGTATCTCTCTCCCCTCTCAATACCTCTCCTCTGTCCCCACTCTCTCTCCCCGTATCTCTCCGTTGCTCTCTCCCCACTCAATACCTCTCCTCCCTGTGTCCCCACACACACTCCGAACAATGGCCGCATTTCTCTCCTGCACTTCCACGTGTCTCCCCCCTACACAAACGTGCCACTTTCTCTGAGAGTCTCCCTAGCACTGTCCCCGTCTCTCTCTCTATATCTCTAGCACTGTCCCCGTCTCTCTCTCTATATCTCTAGCACTGTCCCCGTCTCTCTCTCTATATCTCTAGCACTGTCCCCGTCTTTCTCTCTATATCTCTAGCACTGTCCCCGTCTCTCTCTCTCTATCTCTATCACTGTCCCCGTCTCTCTCTCTCTCTCTGCCCATATCGCCCCATGGCTCTCTCCCCACTCACACGGCCCATCATCCCCGCTGCCGTCACAGTGGAAGAGACTGCGTCACGTGTCACCCATACGCATCTTCTGCTTCCTACCTCTCATGGTCTCCCCTGATTCGTCCAGACCGTGATTAGTGTCTCCTTCTCCTATTGGTCCTCCTGCCACCCCAGTCATCTCCGCTCGTTGGAACCTGACCCTTTGGCGGTGCCCCCGAGAAAGCAAATTCCCACTCCTTGGGGAAAACTTTGACGTTTATCCTTCCGGTGAGGGTTCTGTGTGTATTTGCTTCTCAGACTTAGGGCGACAAGATATTGCACAGAGAGGCTGTGTTTGTGAGATGGAGACAGGCTACCTTCATCACCTTGTTGATGTGTGTCTCGAAGGCGAGTAAGGAATCAAAAGTCACTCCGAGACTCCGGACGGCCTTAGCAGCTTCAATGGTCTGGTCATTAAGCATATATTGGACAGGTTCAGCCTTGGATAGTTGGTGCAGGGTTCCGACAAGCAAAACTTCTGTTTTGTCACCATTTAGTTTCAGGAAATTTTAAATTGAGTAAAGCCTCCAGAGTTGACAATGAGGATAATATGCAAAGATCAGGCACATTTATGGATGGTTTTGTGCGGATATAGATTTGGATGTCATCGGCATAGCAATGATAGCTGGGATTGAGGCTGTGCAGGATATGGGCACGTGGTTGTATGTAGGCACTGAAGAGGAGTGGGCCAAGAACTGAACCTTGAGGAACTCCAGATATAACAGGATGGATCTCTGCGTTACATCCTCCAAGGGTTGACAAACTGCTTCCGGTCAGATAGGTAGGCGCGCAGCTAATTCAGGGCACAGCTAAAAACCCCTATACCCTCCAGTCGCTAAAGTAATTAGGGTGGTCATCGTTATGAAGGGCAGCACTCAAGTCCAGGACAAGAATACTTGGCAAGCATTCATCAGCAGTGATAAGAAGGTTATCAACTACTTTGACCAGAGCAGTTTCAGTGCTATGGCCGAATCTGAACCCAGATTGGAAGAGATCGAGGAGGTCATTGTTGAGGACATGTTTCTGGAGTTGCATGGCTAGTACACGTTTAGGGACCTTGGAGAGGATAGATAAATTTAAAATGGGGCAATAATTATCAGAGATGTTGCAATCAAGACCAGTTTTTTTGAGCAGAGGGGTAATTTCAATAACTCAATTCACTCTGGCATCGTTCCTTCACTATTCAAATGTAGGGGAATGATGGCAGAGCAATGTGAGTTATTAGTGACGAAGGTAGCAAGGGATTTGAAATTTGCCCAGATGAGTTTGGATGGGAAGGGGTCCAGGGAGCAGTTTGTAGGCTGGGATCTGGTAACTAATGAAGAGACATCAGATTCCGTTAACTCGGAAATTTCCTGGAGTTTTGAGATCAAGGTGGGTGAAGGAACATATGTTGAGGTATTGGTTGGTGGTTGAGACTGGGTAGAGTTACGGTGGGCTTCAGTTTTTTCAGAGAAAAACTGAATTTACTGATTTGCCTGATCTCTGTTAATAAAGATAGGTGAGGGCGAGTGACAGCTTGGATGAAGGATCCGATTCATGGTTGAGAAGAGGATCTTGGGTTTGTCACAGGCATTAGCCAGAATGCTGGAAAAATTGTTGGTATGGACACAATCAAGTGCCTTCCAGTATCGGTCTTTTACGATTTGGGCATGAACAGTGAGGTTAGATTTTCTCCAAGTTTGTTCAACCCTGCATGCAATCGCCTTGAAGTCCCGGAGTTCAGCAGTATACCAGGAGGATAGTTTTCCACATGAGAAGCATTGTGATTTGAATGGGGCCAAGTCATCCAGTATGCTTGATAGCAGGCTGTTGTAAGTTTCAACTGTCGCATCAGAAGCAGAGTGATCCAAGGCAGAAATTGATGAACTGTTGATTGAAGTGGTGAATAAGTCTGGCCTGATGGCTTTAAGATTTCGGAAATTGATTTGGTGCTTGGTGATAGAAACGGGTGGCGGTTCCTGAAGATCAAACCACACAACGGAATGACCAGACAGAGCAGGATCAGTGATGGACAAGTTGGTTACAGATATGCTCCTTGAGCAAACCACGTCCAGAGTATGGCCACATCTGTGAGTGGCAAATGTCCCATGTTGAATGAAGCCAAATAAGTTCAGAGAGGCCAAAGAGATCGCTTGCAAGGGGACTCTTTAGAGAGTCAATGTGGATGTTGAATTCGCCAAGTATCAGGAGTATAACTTAGACAGCATCTTAGACAGTTCATTGACAAAAGAAGTGCAGGCTCCAGGTGAGCCGTAGAGCAGCTCCAACTTCACAGGTTGAGCCGACCTCCAATCCAGAGACATTTGCTCAAATGAATTGAAGGTCGGTGACCGAATCGGTCAGATGTCGGCAATAATACGGATTTTTGCCGGTTATTCTAATTTCCTCCCACAGCCCAAAGACATGCTGCTGCCGAGGTTAATTCATCTCATTTGTCAGAAACCGCTTAGTCCTGTACAGGGTCGCGGTGAGCCAGAGCCTATCCCGGCAGATACAGGGTGCAAGGCAGGGATATACCCACGATGGAACGCCAATCCATCACCGGGAACCGCGGGCAATTTAGTCTCATCTCATCTCATTGTCTGAAACCGCTTAGTCCTTTACAGGGTCACGGTGAAGCCGGAGCCTATCCCGGCAGACACAGGGCGCAAGGCAAGGATATACCGACGATGGGACGCCAGTCCATCGCCGGGCACTGCGGGGCAATTTAGCCTGCGAGCCAATCAACCTATGTAGCAGCATGCTTTTTGGACTGTGGGAGGAAACCGGAGTGCCCGGCGAAAACCCACTCGGACACGGGGAGAGCATGCAAACTCCACACAGAAAGGCACCCGAGCTGAGATTTGAACTGAGGACCTTCTTACTGTAAGGCGACAGCGCCACCCACTCGGCCACCGTGCCACCCGCATAGGTTAATTGTCCTGACAAAATTTCCCCCGGTGTCCTGAGGTGTTGTAACTTGCTTATCCCTCCCCGCTGGACAACTGTTGAAAAAATCTACATGGCTCAACAATTCATCTAGCTTATTTTCTGACTGAATGAGGTAAGGGTTGAGGAGGTGACGAATGAGGTGTACGAAGTGAGGGTTGAGGAGGAGGACGAAGAGGATGAGATGGAGGTGACGAAGGTGGGGAGGTGTAGGCAAGGTCGTGGTCGCGCTATGCGAGACTGCGGCCGCTCCCACCACCATCACCACCACCCCGGCTCACCCGCCCGTCCGGCCGGTCTAGCCACGTGCTTGCAGCTGCCACACCACCACAAGCTGCTCAGACTGTACAACCTCATGCGCCCAATATAAATATTAAAGATGCATTAATATCTTACATAATCATGTAGTTTGTTCTCAAAGGAACTATATCCTAAGGGTAATCCCTGGATTTGCTGCCCGCATAGGAGTGTTCGTTTGTTGAGAGGAGTTTCTGTTTTAAAGAGTAAAATAAACACAATTCGTGCACTATAATCCTGAACTCAAACAAGTGGAGAATGTTGTTGAGCGATTTGTGGAGAATGCGTGACCACAGTGGGCGTGGGTAGCGTGTGTGGATGGGAACTTGTGCGTGTGAGTGAGCATGTGTATGAGAGGGTGCGTGTGAGTAGGTACATATGTGTGAGTTGCTAGGTACGTGAGAGTGGGTGTGAGTGGGTACGTGGTTGTTTGGATGGATACGTGTGTGAGTGGGCATGTGTGTGAGTGGGTACGTGCGTGTGGGTTGGTGTATTTGAGTGGATACGTGTGTGTATGGACGAACACGTGTCTGTGTGAGTGGGTGAGTGCGTGTATGCGGGTAAATAGGGACATGTGTATGTGTGGGTGTGTGTGTATATGAACTTAGAAAACAACCTCCTCCTCCTCCTGAGCCAGACGGTAATGCTGTGATTGCTGCTCTTAGTTTCCACAGCAGCCAAGGGTGCTCTGAATGGCTAAGGGGGGCTGGTAACCCCCCCCCCCCAACATTAAATTTAATTGCCACAAAACCACGCAAATACAGAGAATCACTCAAGTTTGTGCCGGAGGGCCCGGGGGGACAGGCGCTTATGACGTCTCCTGGCCAAACCCCATTTGGCGGAGCCAGGAGACTGAGTTCTCACCCACAGGGTTCCTCCAGAAACAACAAAAAGCTGCTGCGTGTGGCCACGTGGAATGTTTGAATGCTCGTTGCAGAGGAGAGGTTGCCACTCCTCTGTCGGGAGCTGGACCGGTACCGCCTGGACCTCTGTTGGATACAGGAGGTCCGGTGAATTGGTTCTGGTTCCAATTAGTAGGAGGGGTGGACAGTCCTCCATTCGGGACAGGAAACTGCGAAGCAACAGGGAGTGGCTCTTCTTCTTAATAAAAGAATGAAGGGGGCGTGGAAACGTGGTAGTGAGGTGTGAGAACCTGGGAGTCCCAGGTTACTGTGGGCTCGCATCCCGATAAATGGGAGGCGAGGGATGGTGGTGGTGGTTGCTTACGCCCCCACTGAAGATCAACATCAGTGGAGGGATGCAGACAAGGTCGATGAGTCTGATGCCTTCTATGACCTCCTGTCCTAGGTGTTGGCTAAAGTGGCCCCTTGGGATAGGGGCATCCTTCTAGGTGACTTTAATGCCCGAGTGGGTCATGATGCAGACACCTGGGCTGGAGTGATTGGAAGGCATAGGCCAGATAAGCTCAACAACAACGCTAGGAGGCTGTTAGACTTCTGTGCAGCCCATGGGATCGTTATAACCAATACGCTTTTCCGTCATCGGCGCATCCACACTACATCTTGGGTGCATGCCAGGTCCAAGCAAGACCATCTGCTAGACTACGTATGGGCGGAGCAGTGGATGCAGGCTCATGTCCTTTAAACCAGGACCGACCGAGGAGCTGATCTGACCTCTGACCATCGGCTTGTCATCTCTAAGATCCGCCTGCCATTCTTCCACGGCAGTGATGGGCATCCACCAAGGAACCCATTCAAACCCACAATGGCCTGGTCTCGGCTAGTTGAGGAAAGCTATAGAAGAGAATTTCATCATCGTTTGCAGCTGGGGCTGACATCGTCCCCAACTCCTCCCAATGCTGAGGTGAAATGGGTGAGGGTTAGGACTGTGGCTCATGCAGCTTGAATTGCTGTACTGGGTACCCGATCCAGACCTCCCCAGAAAACCCTGGTTGACGGAGGAGGTGTTCAAGCTAGCCGAAAGAAAACGGCAGGCCCACTCCCACCGTCTGCAACATCCCATGCCCAAGAACGAGGAGGTTTACCACAGCCTACGCTCGGAGATTTGGAGAGCTGTGCAGCGTTACAAGGATGAGTGGTGGTTGCAGGCTGCTGAGGAGATGAAGTCTGCCTCGGTAGACAATGATCAAAATTCACTCTTAAAATTCCATCAAAAGATTGACTTGAAACGCTGCACCGATTACCCTTCTTAAAGTTGAAAATGGTGATCCAATCTCCGACCCCTTGGAACAAGTTTGCAGATTTGCAGAGCATTTCTGTAAGGTTTTGGGGGAGGGGAACCCCCCTGGGTCAGATAACACCACGGCACAGCATGGGGTGACACTACAGGGGCTGTGGTACCTCAAATAATGGAAGAAACAGCCACACCATGTGAGTGGCTGGCGGAGAAGCCACCTCTAGACGAAGCACGCAAGGCGATCCAGAGCCTGAGACCAGGAAAAGCACCGGGCAGAGATAATTTTCCAAGCGAAATGCTGAGGGGAGGTGGTGCTTGTCTGCAGATTGCCCTGTACGACATCATTAAAAACAATCTGGAGAACAGGAAGGGTCCCGCAAGAATGGAAGGTTGCCCAAGTGGTTCCCCTCTTTAAGAAGAGGGACCGCACCGATTGTCATAACGCAGGGGCAAAACCGCTGCTCAGTTTGCCGGGAAAGGTCCCAGCAAGGATTATTCATAATCGCCTTGCTGGGCACGCTGAGGTGAGGCTTGCAGAACCCCAATGTGGTTTCAGACCGGGGTGGTCTTGCACAGACGCCATATTCTCTGTCCGGTTGCTATAGCAGAGATGTAAGGAATTCCAACAGAATCTGCATCTCTGCTTTATTTATCTGGTCAAAGCTTACGATACCATCAGTAGGCCAGGGCTGTGAATTGTTGTTCGTGCTTTTGGGATCCCTGACAACCTGCTCACCATCATTAAGGGCCTTCATGAGGGTGGGCAAGCTCGGGTAAAGCTACGTGGTCGGGAGTGAGAGCCATTCCCTGTTCACCTTGGGGTGCGACAGGGATGCCCTCTGGCTCCTACATTATTCAACATCTTTTTTGACCACGTCGTTCGAGAAGCTTTCCATGGATGTTCCAGTGGATTTTCCATCTGGTACAGGTACAATGGGAGGCTGATCGACGCCCGGGTGCGGTCAAGGGTTGGCTCTCTATTGGCAAACCATGTTATTTATGCCGAAAATTTGGTGATTGCTGCTCATTCTGAGGAGGAGTTGGGGGCTCTACTGTTGAACCTGGAGTACGCCACAAAAAGGTGGGGTCTTACCATCAGTCCCACCAAAAAAAATACCCATCTGGGTATTTAGTACCACCAAATACTCCACCTCCTCACCTTTTCATGAGTGATGGGGCAGTTGTGGAGACAGTGGAAAAAATTCCATACCTAGGCAATGTGCTTATGGCCGGTTCCTGTTTGACAGTGGAAGTCTCGCTCCGAATCAGTCGGGCAGCATTATCGTTTCATCGTCTACGCAATGCTGTGTGGAAGCTGCCTGGCCTGTCGCTCCACACGAAGCTTCAGGTTTTATCAGCTGCAGTCATGCCCTGTCTTCTCTATGCTTGTGAAACGTTGACTCCCCTGGCGGAACATCTGTGCCGTCTAAAAACTTTCCGGCTGGCCTACCCACGATTCATCCTGGGTTTACCAAGTTGGATTGTGTGAGGAGCTCACAAATTCTAGAAAGATCTGGACAAGGTCCTATTGGTGAGCTCTTTCGGCAGGCGAGGCTGCGATGACTGGGTCATGTAGCTCGCATGTCCAGTCACCGCATACCCAAGCAGTTGCTGTTTGGCCGGATAGATGGGGCTAAACGTGCGCTGCACGGGCTAGAGAAGAGATGGACTGATGTGGCACAGGAGGACCTGGAGCTGAGTGGACTTGCTGAAGACTGGTACCAGCGGTGTCAAGATCGACCTCTGTGGAGGAGGATCGTGAAGAACGCTACGGTGCAGTTGGAGGCAGTCGCCCTACAACAACAATAGATGGCGGAGGAGCGACGCTCACAACAAGAAGCAGAGCGTCGGGCGGCTGAAACACAGAAAGTTGGCACAATAGGGAACGTAGGTGGTGTATCTGCCAGTCATCTCAGTCAGGCAGCCCATAACACCTGTGTCTGTGCCGTGACCTCCTGTCGGCGAGCCTTCAACACTTCACGTGGCCTCAAGGCGTACCTGACCTGGCACACACGCCATGGTGACGTCACCGCCACGTAGTGACGAATAGCGGTTGTTGTTGTGGGTGACGCCCTCGTGAATACTGAATATTATTGTTCGTTGGGTGCTCTAATCTTTACCATCGATGTACCGTTCTTGAATCACTTTCATTAGCTCCTCGTTTTTGTGTTTCATCGAATGCTCTCTTATAGTCAATGAAACAAAAATAGAGGTATTTATACATTTCAATTTCCTTTTCTGAAAGCGTTTGGATGATTAAAATTGAATTTCTTGTGGCCATGTTGGTCTTAATAGGCACCCTACTTAACCTCATACTGTTTCAGCGGCTACCAAATCCAAGCTCCCACCAAAGACAAAGATCCCGGGATGGAATTTAACAAAACTCCTTGAAGCAAACACTATTACTGAAGCCCGACCGGCTTGTGTAGCCGCTACACGAAGGGGTGGGTATCCAGGACCACGCCCGCCCGCCTTTTTCTCCACAATAATGTATACACACCGCACCATTTCAAGCTGATTCAACCTAGGGGAGGCCCAGGGACGTATCAGCTGTTGTCTACTAGTGAGGATCGAACTGGGCTCGCAGTGCACTGGCCACGAGACTGCAGCTCAATCCCCTCACTCCACCGCCACCCCTCCTGCTCCGACCCCGGGCCCCTCCCGTCTAGGAGAGGGGGAGGGAACATCTTCAGCCTCTCTCTTTCTCGGGTGGAGTCGGAATGATGATTGGCACTCTCTTGCCTCCTGGGCAGCGCAGAGACTCGCTCCCAGCCGAGCAGGTACGGCGCGCACGTGGACTGCAGCAGGTGGACTGAGTGTTCCCGGATCGGCGGGCCTGTAGATCCCATACCAGTCGGCCCCTCATTAAATCATAAACCTCGTTGTTGGTGGCCCTCTCACCATGGCTAACCGTGAGGAGCTGGGTCGTCAGTACGCGGAGGGCCGGCGCCACCGTCTCTCGTCCGTGTGCCCCAGTCCAACCAGCTTGGGAAAGTTCACGGACTTCCCTTCTAGGGCGTCGAACCACAACGACCACTCGCGTCGTCGCCTGTGCGGTTGCCTGCCCTGGCCGGCGCGACGGCCCCAAGGACACGGGGAGGAATACGAGGCGCCGCTCAGCCCCACGAAGAGTCAGCCGGCCGAGGAGGAGACCGAACTGCGTGAGTGTCGAGGGAGGGTCGCACCCAGTCGCCCACTCATTCACGAGTTCGGTTCAGCCTTTGGCTTCGTAATAACAGCACATTCATTCTGATAATTGCTTAGTCGCTCATTTAATAATTTAGTTAACCACTCGGTCGGTCAATCACTCAGTTGCTTATTCATTCAGTCGATGGTTTTGTCCTTAATTCAGTCACATATTCGGTCAGTACTTCAAGCGCATTCAGTGACTCACGCAATGCATCGCTCACTCTATCGCATACTTTTCTCACAAAAACTCACTCCGTTATTAATAGCTCAAGTACCGAGTCAGTCAAATGCAAGTACTCGCTCATTAAGGCACCCACTCACAAACTCGGTAGATCAATGCACCCCTCACCCATGAGTTGCATTACTCATTTCCGCCTTTAGTTAATCACCGATTTTATCACCCGCTTGCATAACTCAATCAATAAATCATCCTTTTACTCTCTCCCTCATTTACTCAATATATCACAGCGCCATTCACTCGCTGGCTCGCGCTGTACTATCATAACTCACTCGCTCACTGAATCATGCAGTCACCGCATCGCTCTCTCGGTCATAAATTGAATCACTGCATTACCAGCTCATTCGCTCTATCCGGTCACTACATCCGCCCTTCGCTCGGCCACTTGAGCGCCACGTCACATATATATCCCATATATTCCTACATCCATCAGTAAATCTCTGACCCCTCCCAAACCCCAGGAATCTGAGTTCTATAAATACTCCGTATCTGGGGTTGATTGCGCTGGTTCTCATGCTCCCTCCAAGTTAAAGCACAATTACATAGGCAGTTACAAGCCCAGACACGAAGCAGTTTTTAGTGGGAGCTCTCTCAACGTGTTATTACACCAACCTGTATGTGTATGGGGAGCAGTTGTGCAGTGGTTAGCGTTACCAACCTTGTGACTCTGGCCAAGCGTATAATAATAATTGCATTTATAGAGCGCTTTTCACCCAAGGGTCACAAAGCACTGCACAGAGTTGCGGAGAGAACGGCTCCACCAAAAACAACGACGATACCAGAAGGGAAAATCAGTAACAATAGCTTTTTTGGGGTTTTTTTTTTTACAAATCCGAGCTGTGGAGAGAACGGCATGTCAACGGCATGTCAACAACAATATCAGGACAGTTCAACTGAAAGTCAAATAGTATCAACAAATTATCGGACAAAAAATAAGCAATAAAAAATATAATTCATTAACAAACAAGGAAATGTTACCGAGCAGGCGCAGGTCGGCAGATAGCTACCATCCTGGCACGACAACATTAAGCTACATCAACAGTCGTAGCCAGAGGACTTGAAAGCCTTACAGAACAAGTGAGTCTTGAGACGAGATTTGAAGATGCCCAGGGATTCAGTTGATCTGATCTCCATTGGAAGGGCATTCCAGGGTGTGGGAGCAGCGCACGAGAAGGTTTTGTCACCCATCGAATGGAGGTGTGGATTGGCAGCCACGCACTTCGCCGGCGCCAACAATAAACATCCATTGAAGCGTCTCCGGGTGAGCCCACGTGGACCTCCTGCAGCTTTACTCTATTTAAAAAATCCATCAAATCTCCGTGAACAATACAAAAGTACTTGCATTTTTTTTGGATAACATTTTTAAGAAAATGTCAGTTCGGGCTTATAGAGTCCCGCTTGAACAAAGTAAAATGTTTGTTATTCCTGTGCAGAGTTGATTTTCGAAGTCATAGAACCATAACATATAGGAGCTACTGAAACCATCATCATTAACTGTATCGGCTTAATCCTAATCCTATACAGCAGACACAGGGGTCAGGGCAAAGTCTGACTAATTTGCACACCAGGCGCAAATTAGACCAATTAACGTAGCAGGTCTATTGGCAGTGGGAGGAAACCAGCCCGTAATACCAGTTTGTGAAATGTTTGTTGCACAGAAGCTCTAACTGCATAATATGTCCATGACTTTTGCAATAAAAAGGTTTACACACACCACCACAAGCTCATCCAATGAGAGTTGCCAAACGGACAATCGATACAGGTCATCTTGTGACCCCACGTGCCTCCCCATTTTGACCCCATCTCCCCTCCCCAACCCCTGTTGCCTTGCGACCTCCGCGCCCCTCCAGTGGGCGAGCGCGTGTCGGTGCTGCGTGTGGACAGCGCAGGGAGGGAGGCGACGGCGCGCGAGCACCGCACCTTGGGCTTCGCGGGGCTCCCGCAGCTCGTGCTGCGACGCGGGGCCGCGTTCCGCCTGCGGCTCCAGCTGAGCCGCGCCGCGCAGCCGCGACAACATTCCATCGTGCTCGAGTTCAGCACCGGTCAGTGGACAGCGACGGAGGGGGGGGGACGGGGATGGGGGTAGAGGTCAGCAAGATCATTGAAGAGCGACGAGTTGGGGGGTAGATGTCAGCAAGGTTAGTGGACAGCGACGGGTGTGGGGAGGGTGATGGTGGGGCCTATCAGAACAGCGTCGGGACGTGGAGGTTGATCATGCAGGGGCTCCTATTGATGATGATAACGACGCAACTAACGAATGATGACCTCACGACACTAACACAGCTGCTGCTGGTATTGGTGACGATAATGTTGTTCATTATAACGAATATAACCCCCTATCTCCGGGCGTAACCTCTCCCCCCCCCAACTCCGCCATCCCTTCCCAAACAGGTCTGTCCCCGCAGCTGCGCAAGGGGACGCTGATCCAGGTGCCCTTGTGCTGGGAGCTGCCGCCTGAGCAGGAGGATGGCTTAGGGTGCGAGGGGGCGGGGGGTGGGTGGAGCGCCGTGGTGGAGAGCGAGGAGGGCCGCACGCTCCACGTGCGCGTTTGCTCGAGCGCGTGCTGCATTGTCGCACGCTACGTCATCACTGCGTGCGTGCGCAACAGCAACGATATGGAGGAGCTGCGTTCCACGCGAGACCCGCTTAACGACATCTACATCCTCTTCAACCCCTGGTGCAGCGGTGAGTGTGGAGGCAGTTGAGGGGGAGGGGGTAGGGAGTGTGTGGAAGACGGGGGAGGTGGTTAACATCAAGGAGGTAGGAGGAGGAGCGGAGATGATGATGACGGGTATCATCACAGGGCAGAAGGAGAGGGATATGTGGGGAAGGGAATATGGATGGGCAGGAGGGGGTACGACATAGGGTAGGTGATGGGAAAAGTCTAGACTATGCATGAGGAGTGGAGCAGGTAGGAGGAATGGGGAATTTGGAGGACGAAACAGAGGAGGAAGATTAGAGTTGATGATGGTTAAGGCGGAGGAACAAAGAGGTGGGCGTAGAGGGAAAGGAAGTGCAAAGAGGTGTAAGGATGTTCAAGGATACGTGGAGCGGGATTGAGGATATGGAGAAATAAGCCGATGTGGGTGGTGGTAGCATGAATGACGGCGCTGATGACATTTGTTTAGTCGCAAGATTCCCGCATCTAAAGCTTGCAAGCTCACTGCGTACTTTCTGCTGCAATAATAAACATCTATCATCTATCTCTCTGATCATGCCGCGTGCATAGAGGACACTGTGTACATGGAGAGCGAGGAGCAGAGGCAGGAGTACGTGTTGTGCGAGACGGGCATCATCTACTACGGTACCAAGGAGCAGATCGGCACGCGGCCCTGGGTCTTCGGACAGGTCTTCCTCCTCATCATCATCAACATTCTTGCCATCGCCATCAAAATTGGACATAAGGCGCCGTTATCATCTGCCGCAGAAACAGCGTTATGCATCAAACTTAATCATCAGCTCTCCCACCACGACTATAATTATCATCGTTCTCCTCCCCCCTCTACCTTCTCTCCCTCCTCAAACTCCCCCCATCTTCCTCCACCTCCCCCTACCCATCCACCTCCTCCTCTCAAATTCCACCTCCCCCTCTTTTTCCCCTTCAACTCCTCCTGCACGTTCCCTCCAACCCCCACTTCTCCCGTCTCGTACTTTTCCCCCTCCTATCCGCCTCTTCCTCCCCCATCGCCCTCCTCCACCTCAGTTCAGGAATGGCGTGCTCGACACGTGCCTCAGTCTGCTGGACCGTGCCAACATGCCCCTATACGGACGCAGCGACCCCGTGAACGTGGCTCGCGTCGTGTGCGGCATCGTGAGTAGGCACACGAGACACCCCCTCCCCCCACCTTCTAGTCATCTCAACATCCTCGCGAGCCTCTCAAATTCTACAGGGGACCCGCATTACAATTGGAGCTGCTGTATATCCCCCCTCCCCCATGCGCCCCCCCCTACCCTACAGATCAACTCGCAGGATGACAGCGGAGTGCTGGAGGGGAACTGGTCCGGGAACTACACGGAGGGCACCTCCCCAGCCGCGTGGACCGGCAGCGCCGAGATCCTGCTCAGCTACCACGGAGTGTCCGTGCCTGTGCGCTTCGGACAATGCTGGGTCTTCTCCGGGGTCACGACCACAGGTGCGGCCACACTGTACCGCAACACGCCGCACAGTACCACACCGTCTACGTCCACCACCCTGACCTGCCTAATCCCCTGTCCATCCTTGCTCACTCCTGCCCTACTCTGTCCACCCATGCCCTTACCCACCCGTGCCCTAACCCACCCGTGCCCTTACCCACCCGTGCCATTGCCCACCCATGTCACTACGTGACCGCAGTGATGCGCTGCTTGGGCATCCCGTGTCGCAGCGTCACCAACTTCTGCTCGGCACACGACACGGACGCGAGTCTCACGACCGACATCTACTTGGACGAGGCTATGAAACCAATCGACAACCTCAACACGGACTCCATCTGGTACCCCGTGCCCTGGGACTATCAGTGCTACGGTGTCTGTCTAGAGTTTTGTTTGTCTGTCGAGTTGTCTGCCTGTTCCTGTGTCTGTCAAGTTGTCTCTGTGTCGACTTATCTATCTGTTTGTTTGTTGCCTAGTCATCGAGTCGTATTGGCTCTGTGAGTTTCTGTGTCTCTAGGTGACCGTGTCAATTTCAAATTAATTTAAGTAACTATTGCTGTTTATAATGATGGTTTTGCTTCAAATATTGATGTTGCTGAGATACGTGATGCTGCTACTCCTGCTGACACTATAGCTGACGATGCGGATGTCACTGCTGATAAAGATGCTAATGCGTCCTCATTTCACAGGAACTTCCACGTGTGGAACGAGTGTTGGATGGCCCGGCCTGACCTCCCCCTGGGATACGGGGGGTGGCAGGTGATCGACACGACCCCCCAGGAGACCAGTCTAGGTGAGCCCCCCACAACAATAAAAAACGCTCACCCCCCCTTACTCAGTCCTCCCATCTCTAGCCTCCTCCCACGTGGCTATAAATCTTCCCATAGCTCTTAAAGTTACCTTTACGTGACCACTTAGAAAGGGGGAATTGCACTCGTTTTTAACATCTGTTTGCGCCTGTTCTAAACATGCACGCACTAAGTTAACTGGCCCTGTGTGCTTCTCATTTCGAACCCAACGATGACGAGCGGTGTGAAATATGGTCAAATAAATTATATTGATTGCTTCGAAAAGCTGCTCTCTCGGGACAGTCGCGTCGATCGCTCTCCTCTCTTCGCGACGTTTCGCCTCACACGTTAGAGGCATCCTCAGGTGCAGTGTGTGTGTGTAGTGCCTGTTGATCCTTTATATATGTGGGTACTATGTATGTGTCGAGTCATCTTTTGTTGTGTGAGGTCTACATCTGAATCACATTAACATTCATCTCCTTATCTTATTCCCACCCCAGAACTACGATAACCCCCTCCCTGCTTTGTCTGTGGCTAGTCCCCTAATTTGCATCTCATGCAAGAAACCTCTCACATACCTAGCGATCCCCTTCTGATGTCCACACCCAATAGTTCTATATCTGTGCATTACTGACTTCAATAACTGGCCTGCAGGATTGGCTGAGCTTTATATTCATTTCTTGTTTTCGGTTCATGATTCTTTTAGTCTTGTGAATCTCAATTGCTTCACGAATTAATCTTGGACCTTCATGGCGGATGGCTGCTAGTATTCTCTCATCTCATCTCATTATCTGAAACCGCTTAATCCTATATAGGGTCACGGTGAGCCGGAGCCTATCCCGGAAACACAGGGCGAAAGGCAGGAATACACCCGATGACGGGACGCCAGTCCATCGCCGGGCATTGCGGGACAATTTTAGTCTGCAAGCCAATCAACCTATCCAGGAGCATGCTTTTGGACTGTGGGAGGAAACCAGAGTACCCGGCGAAAACCCACGCGGACACGGGGAGAGCATGCAAACTCCACACAGAAAGGCACCCGAGCCGAGAGGATCGAACCCGGGACCTTCTTGCTGTGAGGCGTCAGCGCTAACAACTGGGCCACCGCGCCGCCCTGCTAGTATTCGTATTTTATAAAAATCGATTCTATGTTGTTTATCTACACTATGTGCTGCTGTTGCTGATTTATCCGTGTGCCGCAAACGTACTGCTGCCTCGTGTTCTCTTTTTTCTTGTGGCCATTTTTCTTCCTGTTTGTCTGATGTATACTTCCTCACAGTTGCTGCAAGGGATGCAATATACGCCTTCTGTCTGTAGCGGTAGTCGGTCTTTAGGTGATTTTAGTACGTCTTGTATCTTCTGGTGGGTTGTGAAGACTGTTTTAATTTTATATTTTTCTAGGTATTTGCTAATTTTGTCTGTGGTGCCTTTCACATATGGTAGGAAAGCGCGGGTCTTGATATCTTCCTCCTCATTTTCTTGCTGTTTCTGTCTATGTTCTCTCGTTATGGCACGTTGGATTTCTGTTTTTGTGTATCCATTGCTCGCTCGTGCTTGTTGTAGATGTTGTAGCTCGTCTCTTAGATGTTGTTTGTCTGAAATTGTTTTTGACCGGTGGGCGAAGGTGTGCAGTATCCCCCGTTTCTGTTTCGGGTGATGGTGAGACTCCGCGTGTAAATACCTGTCCATATGTGTGTCCTGTATACAGTGTGGCTGAGCGTCCCCTCTGCGTTTCTCTTCACCAGTACGTCCAGGAACGGGATTTGGCCGTTTTCTTCTATTTGCATGGTGAACTGGATGTTCGGGTGTATGGAGTTTAAGTGACCAAGGAATTCCTCTAGCTTCTGTCTTCTGTGTGGCCATATGACGAATGTGTTATCAATGTATCGATACCAGTGGGTAGATTTAAATGTAGATGAGTTTTTGGCTTCTTCCTCAAAACTGCTTAGATACAGGTTGGCTGCCGTGGGTGAGACTGGTGATCCCATTGCTGCACCCTCTTTTTGTTGGTAGAATTCCACGTCGAACTTGAAATAGGTTGTTGTCAGGCATACCTTTGCCAGCTCTGCTAACCTCCGGTGAAACTGTTATTCAATCATCTTGATGGTTTCTTTGATGGGTATTTTTGTAAATAAGGAGACCACTTCAAAACTAACGAGCAGGTCCGTTTCGTTGAGTGTGATTTGTTTCAGCATTTCGATGAAGTGTCTTGAGTTCTTAATATATGAGGCTGCGCGCTCCACTGTGGGCTGTAGTTCCCGGCCACGTATTTGGCGAGTTTGTAGCTAGGGGAACCTATTGCACTTACTATCGGTCGGTACGGGGTCCCCTCTTTATGAATCTTCGGTGGTCCGTATAGTCTGGGAATTCTGCTGTCTTGTGGATTCAATTCTGTTCTTTTCTCTTCACTTTGAATATTCTGCTTGATGATGGCCTTTGTTCGGATTTCGATTTTCTTGGTTGGGTCCCGTTTGAGTTTCTCATATATTGCGGTGTTGTTGACTTCCTGGTGCATCCTCAACTTGTAATCATCTGTGTTGACGATGATTGTAGCGTTTCCTTTGTCCGCTTGCAGAATGAGTATGTCTTCATTCTTGTTGAGTTTGTTAAGCTCTCGCCGTTCCTCAGCCGTTCAGTTAGATTCTGGTGGTTTAGATTTGCGTATGATTCTGCACACATCTTGGCGGATTTCTTCAGCATTTACTTCTGGGAGCTTGCTATTAAAAATTGCACATTCTACTCCTGTGACTATTTCTTCTACGGGTATATTCCATGGTGCTAGAGCAAAGTTAAAGCCTTTCGCCAGAATGGATTGTGCTGTTTGTGTGAGTGTTATTGAGCTTAAATTAACAACAACACGTTGAGGTGACAAACACTGTACTGTTTTCTGCCTATGGCTTGTTAGATGTTCACACTTTTTCTGCTGTCTCTGTGTGCATTCAGTATGTTGTCGTTCTGCTCTCCTGTGTGTTATGTCATCTAGTTTGTTGAACAAGTCTGTGGTGAGTGTTTCTGCTAAGCGTAGGTGTATGCTGTACAGTTTCTTACCTGTGTCGTCCAGTTGACGTCTTGTATCCGCGATGGATGCTCATAGAAGGTCCATGCTTGCACGATGTAGAATGTGTACAGTTCCTCCTCGAGCTCACGGACCCTACCCTACCCCCGCCTCCTACTCCTCTCCTCCCCTCTTCCCCGCCCGGTACCCACATCCTGTTCTTCCTCGACCTCCCTGAACCCCATTCCTACCCTCCCTGCCCCCCCTCCCTTCCACACTACTCTGCTCTCACCCTCCCGGCAACCCTCCCCCCTCCCTCTCTGCGGGGCACACAGGGTTCTACCGATGTGGTCCCGCGTCCGTAACTGCGGTGCGGGATGGGCAGGTGCAGCACAAGTACGACGCTCCCTTCGTCTTTGCTGAGGTAACGGGTTCCGCCCCTTCGCTGACACTCACTAGCAGATTACCTGCCCTACGAGTGAACCTGTCCCAAGCATGTAACACGTTCATTCTTCTGAAGTCTCTTGTTGACGTTTTCTGCTGAAATGATTGCTGGGACCTGGATTTAGTCTTGTGCATTATAATATAATTTATAACGCATGCAAATCCATGCCTGGTCATGGACGAGACACGGATACAGAGGGGAGAGGAAACCGGAGAGAGGTGGGGGGGGGAGTCCAGCAAGGCTGTCAGCCGGCGCTAACCTGCCAGATACTGGTTTTATATACATCATGTTGTCGCAAATTAATTAGTTGCGGGAGGAGACTGTAATTAAAAAAACAGTGCCGAGTATTTCACTGGACAATCCACTTAAACTTAATCTTTGAAACTCAACCGACTCTCTGTTTAATGTTCCTAGATCTCATCTCATCTCATTGTCTGAAACCGCTTAGTCCTATACAGGGTCACGGTGAAGCCGGAGCCTATCCCGGCAGACACAGGGCACAAGGCAAGGATATACCGACGATGGGACGCCAGTCCATCGCCGGGCACTGCGGGGCAATTTAGCCTGCGAGCCAATCAACCTATGTAGCAGCATGCTTTTTGGACTGTGGGAGGAAACCGGAGTGCCCGGCGAAAACCCACGCGGACACGGGGAGAGCATGCAAACTCCACACAGAAAGGCACCCGAGCCGAGAGATTCGAACCCGGGACCTTCTTGTTGTGAGGCGACAGCGCTAACCACTGGGCCACCGCGCCGCCCATGTTCCTAGATGCACATCAAATTTAGGGGAAAAGGCTCCTGTGGCGGCTGTCCCTTACTTTTAGAACAGTATTACCACCAGCTTGGGGGTACAGTCTTTAACATCATGATCTACCTGAGATCTCAGTTTGTATCAAAATTTCGGCCAAGCTGTGAGTGCAAAAAGGATTTGTGTTTTTGAAAGGTTGCGCGTACTGTTTCATATTGTTGTGAAAAAAACGTCTTCAATTTATTCCATGCCACGGTTACACTATTACTTTCTTTGTCTATTATTAATTTAGTGGAATTGTTTGCCACTGGTGTGCTGTGCAATCTTGAGTGCTACTATTTACTTTATCTCAACTTATCTCATTGTCAGAAACCGCTTAGTCCTGTACAGGGTCGCGGTGAGCCGGAGCCTATCCCGGCACACATAGGGCGCAAGGCAGGGATATACCCACGATGGGACGCCAGTCCATCACCGGGCACTGCGGGCAATTTAGTCTGCAAGCCAATTAGCCTATGCAGCAGCATGTATTTTTGACTGTGGGAGGAAACCGGAGTGCCCGGCGAAAACCCACGCGGACACGGGGAGAACATGCAAACTCCACACAGAAAGGCACCCAAGCCGAGATTCGAACTCGGGACCTTCATGCTGTGAGGCGACAGCGCTACTCACTGTGCCACCGTGCCGCCTAATTACTTTATGATTATGGTTACATTTCATTTTGCGCAAATTGTTCCTGTATTTACCCTTTTATTTATTTTACATTATAGATTTTGCATATTTATAAAATATTACTTATATATTACATATTGGCAGCTGGAGCTGCAGTAGTAAGCGAGTGGGAGTAATCTTGGGCACAAGGTGTTGAGCTTGAGATAGATTGACGTGAAATAGATCCCCGTGAAAGCAAACATTACGGTGCTACTTCCAAGACTCCTTCACGTGATCCTGGGTCTACGCAGTAGGTGGGGGAACCACATTTGCACCCACTCTGCCATGGAGAGCAATGCTGGTCGCACGGCAGACAAGCGCGCTTTGATTGACAGGTGAACAGCGACCGCGTGTACTGGATGAAGCAGCCAAATGGGGAATTCCTCGTGCTAAGCGTGGACAAACAGGCGGTGGGGCACTGCATCAGCACCAAGGCTGTGGGCTCCGACGCGCGGGAGGACATCACCGGCCTGTACAAGCATCCCGAGGGTGCGCGCCTTTCCACCCCGCCACAGAACGTCTTGTTATCATCATCAACCAGTCATAACCACTGGCAATCAATCAGTTATCATCTATCAATTCTAATCATCGTCATTCAATCGTCCTCGACATCATTTCTTCATTGCTCCGTTATGATCACCGCCATCTGATCATCACTCACAATCATCATGTAAACGTCGCTCAATCATCGTTATTATTATTGGCACGATTAAATCAATCATTCCTAACAATCATCATTTGTCACTCACTTATAGCTATTGCCATCATTGAATATATCATGATCCTTATGATCACTATCGATCACCACTCAATCATCATCTAATCGTCAGTCAATCATTGTTATCATCACCGTTATATATTGAATTAATCATCAAGACCATCATCATCATTCAATTATCACCATCATCGTTCGTTCAATCAGCATTACCATTGCCCAGGCCATGTACGATCATCATCACCAGCCATGGTCAATCCACTTCTGGATGAAGGCCTCCTCTTCCAGCCGGCGCCGCCAGTCGTGCGATGCAGCAATCTGCTCAGCATCTGCACGCGAGCCAATGTCAATCCTTGCTGTTATCTTCCCTTAATAATAATGATCATCGCGCACTCAAAACACAACACTCACGATGCTCATCAATTACACTACTGCGCAGCCTTAAAAAAAAACCAAGACATATAATATTCGCTATGGGTGCTTTTTTGCCAGTATACATATATAAGATTCCAACAGGTTTTACCGCATCTGGCGATTATGCAGGTGTTAAGATCCCCAACACCAAAATAGACACATATTACAATGCGTCCAGTTTGCAAAAGCCACACATACTAGTGGCAAAGTATGCAAACAGGTAGCTTTGATAACCTATGCATTGTCCTTCAAACTGACCGACCTTCACCAGGCAGTGGCTTCCTTTTGAGCCTATTTGCCGGTGTCAGCCGTTGCCAAAAGGCAGTCAGCTCAGGACAATGCAGTATCAATGCTTTATAGCTTAGGTGGAGCTGTTAACACTATGGGTACTTTTTTGCCAGTATACATATATAAGATTACATAGTACATATATGTCCTTCTGCATGGTATTTTTACGTGCTGTGAAGAAGGGACTAGAATGTCGCCTAGGTTCTTCTGTCCAGGTCTCACACACACGGTGTTTTTATTGATGTCTGTTCTGAATTCTTTCACTTGTTCGTTAGTTAATTGCGTACCACCGCCAACGCGTCAGCATCAATGAGCAAACGATCCCCCGACCTGCGTCGCTGCAGGCTCCAGGGAGGAGCGCATCGCAGTGGAGACGGCGTGCGCGCAGGGCACAAAGCCCAACATCTACAAGAGTCCGTTGGCTGAGCAGGATGTCCGCCTGCTGGTCAGCCCGCCCGCCGGAGAGCTGATGCTGGGACAGGACTTGGCAGTGACGCTCACGGTGTCGAACCTAAACGCACAGGAGGGTCGCACGGTGGCGCTGTTCTGCGCGGCGCACGCCATGTACTACACGGGCGTGCTGCGCAACCGCGTCAAGGAGCAGGACTGGGAGGTGCTGTTGAAGCCCGGGGAGGGTGAGTCCGCGTACGCGGGTACCGTGCGCCCACGCGCCGTGGCGGCGCGGTGCCAGTGTCAGTGGTGACGCTCGCCCCCCAAAGCACCGGACCCCTGGAATTGGGTCCTGGCGCGGGTGCCACCTAAGAGGAAATTGTGCGTTCTCTCCGTGTCCGCGTGGGTTTTGCCGGGTACTCCGGTTTCATCCTGCAGTTGTAAAAGGATACACATTATTTCCCACATAACATCTTAATGTGGAGGACGCATTGTCTCGCAAATGCAGCCGCTGGCTTACTGTCTGGATTTGCTGTCTTCCCTCTGCCTCTCCACGTCAAGGCGGTAACTCTCCGGTATTCTGTGCGTGTAGAGCGCGTGCTGATCTTATCGGTGAGCATGGATGAGTACGTGGAGTCACTCGTGGACCAGTGCGCGATACTCTTCACGGTGACGGGGCGCATCGGCGAAACAGGGCAGACCCTCGCCATGCAGAAGCGCTTCCGCATCAGCTTCCCCACGCTCAGTGTCACGGTCTGACCAACGCACTCCGCACTCGCTCACACAACTCACACACTCAGTGAGACACTCATTCACATTCACTGACACTCGGTGACACTGATGACTAACACACTCATAGCTATCATGATTGTGTTGTTGGTTGTAATGTTGAGTTTGATAATAACGGTGCTGCTGTCAATGTGCTAACGTCACCAGGTGGACGCTAAGGATACCGTGCGTGTAGGGAGCAAGTTGGTGGTGAAGCTGTCCTTCACGAACCCTCTCCCTAAGCCACTGTGCGCTGTCACGTTGCGCCTTGAGGGTGCGAGCCTGCTGGAGCCCACGCTCATCCAGCATGGGTAACGTCCACCACACCATCATCACCCTCAACCTGCCATCATTACCATCAAGCCATCACCATCATCAACCCATCAGAATCACTATCAGCCTGTCTTCATCAGCATTAGCAGAGACCTGTATCACTATCATCTTCATCTAGCACGGGTAATATGCGTGTAAACCGTCTTCAGCAGACCGCTAGTCACCATCATCAGTACCTTCATCCAGCATGGAGATGGGCAGTTCCTGATCATCATCGCCGGTATTGATGATGATCGATGACGGCAACTCTATCCACCCCTCCTACCTCCTCCCATCCCTCCCTGCCTCCCCACCCCACAGGGATGTTCCTGGGGGGGGCTCCGTGTACCGCACCGTGGCGGTGATGCCGCGGGTGGCGGGGGTCGCCACCCTCATCGCCACCCTCGACTCTCACCGACTCATCACAGTGCACGGGCAACTCGAGCTGCTGGTTAAGGCGTGACGCGTAAGCACACGTGGTGTTGCTGCGCACGGGCGTGCTCGCTTATCTATGCGTGAGCACGATTATGCATGTGCTCGAGCGTTGTAACGGACGCGCAAGGAATACTCGGCACATGCTCATCTACCGTGCTTGCACACGTGTGCATGTACACGTGCGCGACAGTACACCTATCGATCGACGTGCTCGCATATGCAAAGACCCACTCGTGTACTCACGCATCTACGTGTGTACACGCATTCACCTACATAGATATATACGTGCAGGTATATGTACATACGATTGCATTAAGCCCTTGCCCCAACAGTTTGTTAAGGCTGCAGTTGGGGTGGGGGGGGGGTCGGGATCTTTGTGTTTTGCTTCACTAGAAAACATGAACGTGCGTGTACCCTTATACACACCATCCATCCATCCATCTTCTTCCGCTTATCCGGTGCCGGGTCGCAGGGGCAGC
>JAZEWT010000002.1:12533366-12543495 GCA_036362905.1 Mordacia mordax
AAGTGTCTGGGGTGAAGGAAGTCTGGGCATCGCTGCTTAGACTGCTGCCCCCGCGACCCGGCATCGGATAAAGCGGTATGAAGATGGATGGATGGATGTGAACCGTCACTGATTCTCCAAAATAAAGGAATTTGGGGGTTATCGGATCACGGATTATGGCTTTCTGCTTTGGTTTTTATGGGTGTCCCCGGTGGCTATGGTAATGAGTTGTACATATGCATGGTCGCACATATTAAAATGCTGTCGTTCAGCAGGGACACGCCCACCCTTGAGTGAAGTATGATAGAGGGCTGTGGAGTATTGATGTGGCTTCGTATGTTGGTTGGTGTGTTTGAAGGTGCTGTGTCTGCAGAGTGAATAAATATTATAATTTCGAGAGAAGATACGTGTGGAATCAAGTCCTTGTGGTGGAAAAAGAGTATCGAGTGTCGGCGGACCAGGAGCGGTGCATGCGGAGCGCGAGGGGGATTCACAAAAAATACAACGCAGAACTTTACCATCAGAATCACCCCCTCCTCGCCACGTGTGCGCTCACGTGTGCGGAGTTCACCTGTTGTCTGACATTCTCGCTGGCCTGCAGTCTCTCGTGCGATCGGCGGCCGTATCGTTGGGTATAGAGAGACGGTGCAGGTTGGCTCGGGATACATGGGCATATTGAATTCAGAACGTGTTCTACAAGTAGTGTGGATGCAACATCACAGCGTATGTGCTGAGCCTCACAGTGGGTTGTCACGGCTACCCATTGAACCGCTATCCAAGCTCAACACCTGCCTGCGCAGGGGGACCAGCAAGACGCGACACGTGAAGCCTTCGTGCTGTGTGAGGAGAGCGAGGGTGACACCAACAAGGTCAGAACCACGTGGTGTGTTTGGCTTAATGAGATGTGGTTTGCCTACGGATAGTTGATGTTGGATTAAGTGTCAACGTGTATGGTTTTGACTAAACAGGGAAAGCCCTAGACTATGGTTCTAAGCAATTCACCCCCCTTACAATGTCACGAATTCGAGTTGCAAATGCATTTGGTCACACTTTAATACACTCATAAACACAATATACTATTCAGTTATCTTTATGAAGTCGGCTGCAATGTACAGGACCGGCAATATCATCCAGCTGGCGTGCACTTGTTAGAGAGACAATTTAGGCTTGCAAAGCGACAGACAATTCCACAAACTCTATTCACTATTAGTAATTGCAGTGGATATTGTCTGTGGTCGCAAGCCGGGCTTAACATTTCCATACCTGGCACGCCACATTCGTTATACCTGATGATTCTTTCCGAAAGTTCCTGCAAAAGCGAGAGGAGAAGCGCTCACGACGCTATCCCGACAAACGAGCATTGGAAAGCAATCATCATGCATCGAGCCATACAAAAAAACCTACGTCAGTACATTCATACATCTCCTATGACAGGATTTTATCATAGCGGGAATGTATCTGCGTGTAGGTAAAGGAGATGCAGGTGCTGGTGCAACGTTGTATTGAGGAGACGCAGCATCAGAGCATCAGCGGTGACAGCTCAGTGGCCGTAGCTCGGCTACATCACAGTTGAGGAGCCGAGAGAGGAAGAGGACATCTCTGGCCGCAGACTGAAGCAGTGGATTGAGGAACCCCCACGTCTCCATCCCACTCTTGAGCCTCACGCAGCCCCCCCCCGCCCCACCTTCAAGCATTACTCATCCCCATGAGCTCTTAAGAGCAATTCTCTTACATCGATCCGCGAAAATGGAATCAATATATTGCCGTGGTTACATTTTAATTGCTATCCTGAACATAATCGAGCACACACTTTTAATTTGTATTCGTATTATTGCTTTAATACGTGTAGACAGCCAGACTTTTAGGATTCTTGTAAATTATCACGAACTAAATTGAAATTTTAATTTATATAATACCCCAAGTAATCAATGAATATGAAAGATGTGTTTGAAGAGAGAATGATGCAGAGGCGCTGGAAAACCAGAGAGGTGGGTGACGGAGAAGTCAGTCACGTGGTTATCCGGTACCTTCATTTTCAGACACTTTTCAGACACTGCGCCAACCTGCCGTCAGCGCTCAAGGCTCGACGAACAGACGTTTTGGGAATTCTTCAGGTTCTGTGATAATATTTCACCGCATTGTGATGGTTCTGTGGTGTTGTTTTTTGTAATTAAATATTATTAAACAAAAACATGTTTCAGTAATGAGTACATGCATGCTGCAGTGTGTAAACATTAAAGGTGGATGGGCGTAATTCTGACCACACACCCCATCGTGTGCCATCCTAGCCTTAGTAGGTGCTCACTAACAGGAATTGCTTGCCCCAACAGTCTGTTCAAGGCTATGTGGAAGGTCTTTGTCTTATCAACCAGTGTGTGTAACGTCCACCTGTTGCACAATCAGCACAGTACCGATATGTCCACACGCCCTTGAACGCTCAGTGCAGAACACGGCATGCAGCCATGGGGTTAGCTGGGTGATGTGGAGATCGCGGGGTGCTGGTAAACGAAGGTAGTCGGGGGCAGAGGGCAGGGTTTGAGAGTGCGTTGTGCGGGGCATAGCACGGTGCAGAGGTATCATAGAGCACGCATGGAGTAGATTGGAGGCTTGGGTTTTGTAATCAGCTAATAAATGCATGTTAGCAATGCCATATTTTATGGATTTTTTTTATGGGTTTGCTCTCCAACTCACCGGCGTGCTGAGGTAGTACAGAACCGTGACGTTTTATTCACGTAACAAACCTTACTGGCTGTGTAATGATGTAGGTTTTCACGGCTCGATGCATGATGATTGCTTCGAAAAGCTGCTCTCTCGGGACAGCCGCGTCGATCGCTTGCTCTCCTCTCCTCGCGACGTTTCTCCTCACACGTTAGAGGCATCCTCAGGCACAGTATGTGTGTGTAGTGCCTGTTGCTCCTTTATATATGTGGGTACTGTGTATGTGTTGAGTCATTTTTGTTGTATGGGGTCTACATCTGAATCACATTAACACTAATCTCCTTGTCTTATTCACACCCCGGAACTGCGATAACCCCCTCCTGCTTTGTCTGTGGCTAGTCCCCTAATTTGCATCTCATGAAAGAACCTCCCACACACCCGGTGATCCCCCTCTGATTCTGATAAGATACGAGTACTAGCAGCCATAAAAGTCCAATATTAATTCGTGAAGCAACTGAGACTCACAAGACAGAAAAGACAATGAACTGCAAACAAGAAATGAAGATAAAGCTTAGCCAAACCTGGAGGCCAATCATTGAAGTAAGTAGTGCATAGATATAGAGGTATGGGGTGTGGACATCAAAGAGGGATCCCAGGTGTGTGGGAAGTTCTTTCATGAGATGCAAATTAGGGGACTAGCCATAGACAAAACAGGAAGGGGTTATCGCAGTTCCGGGGTGTGAATAAGACAAGGGGATTAGTGTTAATGTAATTCAGATGTAGACCTCATACAACAAAAATGACTCAACACATACATAGTACCCACATATATATCGGAACAACAGGCACTACACACACACACTGCACCTGAGGATGCCTCTAACGTCTGAGGTGAAACGTCGCGAGCAGAGGAGAGGAAGCGAACGACGCGGCTATCCCGAGAGAGCAGCTTTTCGAAGCAATCATCTTACTGGCTGTGTCGGGTGGAAGTGGGCTTACGACACAAGTTTTACATGACCTAAACCAAAAGGGCTTTATTATGGATAACAGTGGTTATGAAAAGGTTCGTGTAAAATGTACAGCATTTACTGCACGGTGAGTAGGGGGGGCTGTAGATTGTAGGTGCAGCGGGGAGGCAGCACTGTGCAGGATGCTAGAGGCGCGAGAGGCCTCCTCCATCCACCACTATCGACTGCCCCGAGATGTAGGCGGCATCTCGCGAGCACAGGAACGCGACGAGAGATGCCACTTCCTCGGGGGAGCCGGCCCTGCAAAGTCACACACAATGCCAGCTCCACTGCCGCATGGTTACACAGATAATCGGGGGTTGTAGGTAGTGCAACTGCACAGGGTGCATAACTCACAGGAAACCACGCGGGTAATGCACTACCAGGCTATGACAAAAGTCTGAGAGGCGACCCACACGTCGTAACCAACCATGCTACACCAACGAGTCCTAAATCCAAGTAGAGACGTATAGACTAGCATAGCGATCGGTCGTACACAGCTAGTGCAGGGGTTCTTGCACATTTATACCTCAAGGCACACTTGGTCCACTTCGGTATGGTCTCTACGGACCACTGCAAGGCGATCACAGCTCATTAAATAATCACAACCCACCAGTTGAGAATGATGGAGCTAATGAATGTGCAGGCAGTGCAACCACACCGGGGCTCACAGGTAATAATAATCTCATTCTCATTGTCAGAAACCGTGCCCTGTGTCCGCCGGAGCCTATCCCGGCGGACACAGGGCGCAAGGCAGGGATATACCCACGATGGGACGCCAGTCCATCACCGGGCACTGAGGGCAATTTAGTCAGCGAGCCAATTAACCTATGCAGCAGCATGTTTTTTGGACTGTGGGAGGAACCCGGAGTACCCGGCGAAAAACCTACGCGGCCACGGGGAGAACACGCAAACTTCACACAGAAAGGCACTCGAGCCGAGATTCGAACTCAAGCCCTTCTTGCTGTGAGGCGACAGCGCTTCCCACTGGGCCACCGTACCGCCCTAGGAAATAATAATAATAATTGCATATATAGTGCGTTTATCACCCGAGGGTCACAAAGCGCTGCACAGAACTGCGGCGAGAACGACATGTCAACAACAACGGAACCAGAACGTTAGCAAGGGGGGCCCAATTTACTGGCTTGCTTAATCACCCTATGCTACTGCTTGTGTGCCCCAATGCAGTTTGTGAAAATTACACATTCCTATGATGGGTTAACATTAAGAACAACAGTATGTCGGTCGTTAAGCCTCGGTTTAGAATTTAAGACAATAACTCACCTGGGAATGGCAGTAATGCTTTTGAACATCTCCATCATCTTCTCATCCTGAACCATCTGAACACACAGTAAACACCCCACCGTGACTACACACCATGTCCACACGAACCGAACCACTGCAGCTATCCTCACCACACTGATTACACATGCCTCGTCACAAAGACAAATATCCCCCGTGGCCTACATGGGCTGTTTGGGTCAAGCTCTGTTGGTGAGCACTCACTTGGCCAGTACCACACTTGGCCACCTTTGCCTCTATGGTCCTGTGGTTTTTACTCAGTTAAATGGTGTGCCAATCACTCCACCACCAGACCCCAGGACCACATCACAGCACTGCATACATACTAGACTACCACTACGAGTGGCTACGCTCTGAAGTCGAGACAAGAGCAGGTGTAAGATGCATGCTGCTCTCGATGTGCAGCGGAGTTGTTACTCAAGTGAATCTTACTAAGACGAGCAATGGTCAAGCGAGTTTTACTCCTCATGTGAGTCCACACTTACCCAGAGTGAGTCCACATTTACCCAGAGTGAGTCTACATTTACCCAGAGTGAGTCGAGTCTACATTTACCCAGAGTGAATCTACCTTTACTCAGAGTGAATCTACATTTATTCAGAGTGAGTCTACATTTACTCAGAATGAGTCTACATTTATTCAGAGTGAGTCTACTTTTACCCAGAGTCTACTTTTACCCAGAGTGAGGCTGCACCTCTCAGCATGAGGCTGCATCTGCCCGAGTGCGTGCAGGAAGCCACTCACACCAGCGCTGAACCCCGTGCTGATAAGCCCGGGTGCCACAGTGTTCACACGGATGTTCATTGCAGCGAGCGGCCGTGACAGGACCTTGGTGAGGCCCAGCAGAGCCGTCTTGCTCACGGAGTACGGGCCTATCTGCTGCACATCGCAAATCCGAGGGAGACTCCGTTTGCGAGCATATATTTAAAGATGGCACCGCTTCATCAAAGGGATGAGCGGTCAGCATTGTGAGCATGGTATTGAAGGCATGGTGAAGGGTCCTGTGAGTGGGTGTGGTGAGGTTGGTGAGGGTGAGCAGGTGAGGCTACGGTGGCTGGGTCATGTAGCCCGCATGCCCAGCCACCGCATGCCCAGGCAGTTACTGTTTGGTCTGATAGAGGGGGCTAAATGGGGGCAGCACAGGCTAGAGAAGAGATGGACTGATGTGGCACAGGAGGCTCTGTAGCTGAGTGGACTTGCTGAAGACTGGTACCAGTGGTGTCAAGAGCGACCTCTCTGGAGGGGGATCATGAAGGATGCTACGGGACAGTTGGAGGCAGTCGCCCTCTAACAATGGAGGGTGGAGTAGCTATGCTAACAACAATGATCAGAGCACCGGGTGGCTAAAACACACAGTGGAGAGCATAGATGGTGCATCTGCAAGTCATCTCAGTCAGGCAATCCATCACACCTGGGTGGGTCTGTCCCGTGATCTCCTGTAAGTGAGCCTTCAACACTTCACATGGCTTCAAGCTCACATATGGCCTGGCACAGGTGCCGTAGTGACGTCACTGCCACTTAGTAGCGAATGGCAGTTGTTGTTGAGGGTGAAGGTAATTGCCTCCATTTTTCAATAAAATTCCTTGTTGCACCCCTCTGTTCCCATTAATTTATGTCACGCTGCCCATGCCGCGAGATTAGTACTAAATGACTGGAGTGCTTTTTGTACTGCAAATGTCTTCATCACCGCCACCATAATTATCACTGTCATCATTCACTAGTGTCTAACTGCTGCTGGGAGTAAGAGATCAACCAGGGTTCCCTTGCCAGGTCATTGCAGCTAGGGACCCCAGTGTAGGGCCGTAAGCTCCAAACCCTTGAACCCCTTACCTCGTTGGGGACGTAAGCGGTGACGGACGAGAGAAACACAACCGCACCTTCCCTAAACCACACAACGCGGAGGGGGGGGGCGGTTTGACAGACCCTCCTTTTATTGACAGCTCATGCTCATGGTAGAGATGAGTGCTGGAGGTGTACAGGTGACAGGTGTACGTCAGAAGGAGTGGTGTCAGAGCCTGCTCTATACCTGCGCCTCACACTACGCTGTACAAAACCTATCTTTTAGCACTGATTTATGTTTTCGCCAATATTTTAGACTTCCCGTGTGATATCGCAGTTGTGTTATACATATTTCTACTTGCTTTATTTGCTATAGTGTACTAGTCATTGTTTATCTGTTGTCACTTTGGTGAGCCATGTCAGTTACTTTTGTAAATGAGACTCATTCTGGTCTCGTTGAGTTCTTACTTTGGCAAGCAAATCAACTAAATATATCTTGCCTCCCGCCCTCAGTGTCTTATTTGTTAATCACTTTCTCATAGAACATATCACAATGTTAATACATATATGTTGCTGTTCACATGTCCGTGGTGCCTCCCCATCTTGTGATGCTTATCTACAAACACACGACCGCTGCAATTAATGGAGAACTGCGAAACCGCGGCCACAAGCAATAAACAAACCCTAAAGAGGCTCTCTACCCCCCCTTCCCTTCTTCCTCCACCCCCCCTGGCGATGTTATAGCCACCGACAAACAAACAGACAAAGGTCAACCGTATGGTTGGTGAACTGTGGGGACAAGTGCTGTTAGCGAGCACCACAGGTCCAGGAGTCGAACCCATGGGACATCCACTCACAGACACGTCTCTTGTCATGTGCATACAGACCAATCAAGGACCTGAAACGTAACAATGCCACCTACCAAAATAATGACGATCTGTTCATAATGCAACGGAAGACTATCTCAGTCTCTCTGCTTCACTGCTAGACTGCTGATCTGTCCTCTCTTTAACTCAACTATCATGATGGAACTGTTAAGTGCATGCTCGTTCTACTGCTAGACTGCTGCTGAACTGTCTCAGTCTCTTTGTCTTGGCGTCTTTCCTTTAGATTCTCGTCCTCACCTCCCCTCTTCTGTTTCTAAACTCTCATCATGTAAATGCTAATGTGAATGCTTGTTCCACTGTTGGATCGCTGCCTTTCTTCCGTGCCTCTCTCTCCCCACATGCCATCGGCTAACTTCAACATGCTTGCGCGTTAATCATTGATGAGGTCTATCCGTCAACTGGAGAAGTATGTTCACTTCAAGAGAGGAGAGAGAGCCATCGACGCGGCTGTCCCGAGAGAGCAGCTTTTCGAAGCAATCTCATCTCATCTCATTATCTGAAACCGCTTAATCCTATATAGGGTCACGGTGAGTCGGAGCCTATCCCGGAAACACAGGGCGTAAGGCAGGAATACACCCGACGACGGGACGCCGGTCCATCGCCGGGCATTGCGGGACAATTTTAGTCTGCGAGCCAATCAACCTATCCAGGAGCATGCTTTTGGACTGTGGGAGGAAACCGGAGTACCCGGCGAAAACCCACGCGGACACGGGGAGAGCATGCAAACTCCACACAGAAAGACACCCGAGCCGAGAGACTCGAACCCGGGACCTTCTTGCTGTGAGGCGTCAGCGCTAACCACTGTGCCACCGCGCCGCCGAAGCAATCATCAACTTCAATTTAGTGTATGGAGTATGCGTGTATAATGCAGATACCCGTATACCTGAAACGTAACGTGCTGAGAAGCTAATAAACATCTTCATCTCCTCACGAATCAATTACAAAAATGCACTGCTCCCTGGCATCCCTGCCTACCTGATAAATCGTCTCTAACGTGTGCAGAATGCGGCTGCTGGAGTCCTTACTCGCACACTCATCCATGATCGCATATCCCCAGTACTGATGTCTCTCCACTGGTTACGACAGGATTGAATTCAAGATCCTCCTTCTCACCTACAAAGCTCTCACTGGCGCTGCTGCAACATACATCCATGACCTACTTCAGGCACCCTCCTCAACCCGACCACTCCGATCCTCCAATACGGGCTTGCTGCATGTACCCAGATCGCACCTCCATTTGATGGGTGACAGAGCATTACCGCACACTCCTCCCAGACTCTGGAATGCCCTTCCATTGGAGATTCGGTCAGCTGAGTGAAGTTGCTTATGTGAGTGTGATCAAAACTAAGATTAATCCTCTGGTTAAAGCGTGACTGTGCTTATTGTAATGAATTGTTTTTTTGTGCCCTTGAATTAACATTGTCGAGTCACACTTGCTATTTTGATAGTGGGATGCCGTGCCCCTTGCGGCTCACGTGGTGTGATACTGTCGAGTCTATATTACCACAAGCACAATATTTCCATGTACTGTGAGTACTGCAACGCTTTACCGCCGGGAAGCCAAACCGTTATCGCGCTTTACATTTTTGTCTCTCCAACACCACGTGGCTGTGATATTGTACTGTATTGTCTGTCAGTGGAGCCACTGTTTGTATTGTATTGTCTGTAAGTGGAGCTGCTGGTGCTGTGATATGTTCTGCCAAATATATATTGTCACCGAGGGTACCGTGGTGCAGTACCTTGTGAATCTGATGAATGAATTGCAATGTGCCACGCCATCGCCAGGCGCCGTGCCAATATAGGCTCTATGACCAGCCTGTATCACACGCTCCATAATACGGGCCATGTACTCTATGATCACCGCTATTGTATGCAATAATACATTAGGGTTAAGATAAGTTGTACACTTGGTTGAGTAACCCGCTTTCCCCCTCACCGCTGTACAACATCCACAGCAGGATTCTCCTTCCACCTCTAAACACACAACATATATGGCGATCACGGCAGGATTCGCCGACCACGACTAGACATACAACACTAAACATAGTGCCACAACGACATCATTAGACAATCGCTACCAACAAACACACTTTGCTACCATCACCCCTCCTCCCCCTACCTCCCCCACACCAGGCACTCACCCTCCCTTCTTCATGTGAGGAACTGCCTCCTTCACCAAAAGGAACGAGGCTTTTATGTTTATGTCCAGGATCTGTGGCAATCACAAGTCACATTGTTATGGACAGAGGTTCACTCCAGCTCAGTCAGTGATCTGAAAAATAGTCGTGCATCCAAAACCCGACATTCATCATACTCGGGATTATCAACTTTTTGCACCTCAAGGCCCACTTGGTCCACTTGGGTGTGGCACGGTGGTACAGTAAAGTTCGTGCGTTCTCCCCCTGCTATTTCCTCCGAGTTCTCCGGTTTCCTCCCACAATTAAAAAACACTCATTAATTAATTAGCCGATAACGAAATATGTTGGAAGCAGCATCTGGTGGATTGGCACCGGATGACC
>JAZEWT010000002.1:12561579-12598741 GCA_036362905.1 Mordacia mordax
TTGCTGTGAGGCGTCAGCGCTAACCACTGCGCCACCGCGCCGCCCACACACCAATATATGGCACAATTGCATACTGGTTCGTGCATGGTGCTACAAGCCACGGGACTTGGGTTTGATTCATAGCAACGGCTGCCATCCAGTGACAAGTTATATCTGAACCCGCTGTGTCGTTCAAACATCAGCACTGTTGAGGCCAAGTCGAGTGCGGTG
This sequence comes from Mordacia mordax, assembly GCA_036362905.1. Classification (NCBI taxonomy): domain Eukaryota; kingdom Metazoa; phylum Chordata; class Hyperoartia; order Petromyzontiformes; family Petromyzontidae; genus Mordacia; species Mordacia mordax. The sequence goes on from JAZEWT010000002.1 coordinate 12,561,790, forward strand.
ATAACCAAAGGATCGCCTCATGCACTGGGCTATGTGTAGCCCAGTGCCCACGTGCGTGCGTGCGTGCGAAACACACCTTGGCGCCCAGTTCCACGAGCGTCTCAATGAGCACGGCTGTCTGAACCGTCATGTGCAGGCAGCCAGCGATGCGGGCGCCACTGAGCGGCTTGGTCTTGCCGTACATCTCGCGCATCTTCATGAGGCCTGGCATCTCGTTCTCGGCGATATCGAGGGCCTTGCGACCCCAATCCGCCAGGGAGATATCCGCTGTGGGGCGAGGGGATGCGTGGGTTGCTCGTTAAGTCTTGCAGGTGACTAAAGCAAGTCGTAAAATCACCAGCTTGAAAACTAAACCAAAGTGTTGCTGAATTCATAAAGATGTTGCCCACCAGTGAATCACTAGTAAAGGAATAAGTTGATGATTCTGCTATGTTGTCACAAATAAAAACAAATAGATTATATACTAATGAGGTTTTCACGTCTCCGCACATGAGCATTGCTTTCCAAAGATGTTTCAGAACGTCTGACAATGCCTCAAACGTGGGAAACGAAACATCGCTAAGGAAAGTGGGGCTGCGCTCAACACGGTAATCCAGAAAAATCATCTTTGGAAAGCAATTGTCAAATATAAAATAAGTGACTCATTGGTAACAGCGCTAGGTTTTGAAGCATGGCCATTACCGAAAAGGTTGCCTATTATATGTCCTTTGAAAGTTATTGACGAAGGTACCTGAGTGTAGGACTTGTGAGTCCCCTCATGATATTATTATCGACTCCTCAAGGTGCCACCAGTGTCACTCACGTGGTACTCAATCTCATCAAGACGTCATCATCAAGCAATCACACATCAATGTATTACTTACAAAATTAAGAGTTACCCTGTCACTATTTTCAACAGTGTCACTTATCAACTCTAGAGGTTACTCTCCACACTGTTGAACGTGTCGCTTGTTAAATATGTATCAGTTAAATATCAATACCCGCTAAATCCTGTACAGGGTTGCAGAGCCAGAGCCTATCCGGGCAGACACAGGGCGTAAGCCAAGTTATAGCAAAGATGTGACGCTAGTACGATCGAAACCCTTAATAAAAGATTAGTGTGGCAAACTTTACAAAAATACTGTACATCATTCGTACAGCGGAGTCACTGATTAACTGTGTCGCTATATATAATGTCCACGCTGTTGTACAAATTAAAACAATTAGTCAACACCGCAATTATAATATATATCCCGCGTGTGCGAAATGCGCTAAGCGCCTAGCACACGCAGGCGATTTATCTACATCGGGGTTCCTTATCCTCGGGTCATGGTCTCCACGGCCCGCCAGGTGGCGCTCGCGGCCCACTGATGGGCCGAGCCCCAGCGGTTGAGACTCGCGGATCTGAAGGGTTGGTGGCTCACAGAGAGATCCACGGATCGAGCGAGTGGGACGTGGAACTCCGCTGTGCGCCAGCGCTCGAGTTGCGCGTGAGCGCGCACGCAGTTACTCATTTGCATTCACATTTAAACACGGGAATTGGTCGAACATCACAGCATAGCGGTAACGTAATATATAGCAGATGTTATGCCATTGTTGTACTGTACTATGTTCCCACGGTCTATGCTCACAAAAAGCGATGGCTCAGTACAGCCAAATGCTGCCGCGAAAGACGCGGCGAAGCCTCCATCATCCAGCAGTTGATTGAGCACGGCTGGCGGAACGCGGCTGTGCAGAGCAGGGGCTCTACTACGCTTTCCCTTCTCGAGTCGTTGTTATTGCCGACGTGCCCTTCTCTCCGCAGCTCTGTGCAGCGCACGGTGCCCCTCGGGTGAAAGGCGCTTCATAAATGCATTTATTATTATTACCGGGCAAAGTAGCCAACGGATTCCAAGCGTCCCCCCCCCGCGCGCCTTGTGCACTGCAGCGCCAACAAGGCGCAACGAGAGGGGGCTTCTCTGAACCGTGTGGAACGTGACGATACTTCACCCACGCGTGTCACTCACTGCACTGTGGCCGCGAACAACTGAATAGCCGGCGCCACCCATTAACCAACAACATGAGCTCCAACTGCACCTGCTTGCCACCACGTACCAACTTTGTAGTCAGGCTTAGACATTGTGCTCGCTCGCTGCAGTTCCGTCGCCCGTGCGTTGACTCGCGCGCGCCGTCGCCTAGCCCCAACCAACGTCGAGCGAGACTGCGCTGAAAGGGGCGCTCTTCGTCGAGCTCGCCCCTTATATACCCGCAGCCGCCGCATGAATTATTAATTAGGCACCCACGTGACGTTGGGTAGGAAGTAAGGCGAGCCAGAAATGGATATGTTCGTGAATGCGTTTTGCATGCGGGTTGCCACCTGTCCCGCTTTTTCCGGGATTTTTTTTATTTCCGTTCAATGAGGCGCTTTCGCTGCTGCCAGACACTAGCAATCCTTGACCAGGACTGAGCTAAAGAGAATGCTCTTTAATCGCATTATATCCTGGCCTTTTTTTGCAGATCTCCAGTACTAAGATCAGTATCTGTTTTCAGTTTACACGCTTGTTGTGTCGCAGAAATACCGCATCGAGAGCTTGCAAACTCACTGGGTACTTACTGCCATAATTATGAACATATATATTATAAACATCTTTGTCTTTTGGAATCACGTTGTTTAATATGTAGTCAGTTCTTGCATTGTATTTGCTACTGTATTAGCTATATCGACACATTAATAATAATAATTACATTTCGAGAGCGCTTTTCGCCTGAGGATCACAAAACGCTGTACAGAGCTGCTGAGAGGACGGCACGTCGACAACGAGATGAGATCGGAAAATCATCAACATCAACTTTCTTTTGTATTTTTTGACAAATCCAAGCTGTAGAGAGAACGGCATGTTAACAACATCAGGGCAGTGCAACTGAAAGTAAAATGTTAGCAATAAATGATAGAATAACGTAAAATAAGCGATAATTAAAAATGTATTCTTCAACAAACAAGAAATAAATGTTTCCGAGCAGGCGCAGGTCGGAAGAGAGCCATCTTCCCGGCGCGACAACACTTAGCCGCATTAACAGTCCTAGCCAGAGGACTTGAAAGCCTTACGGAATAAGTGAGTCTTGAGACGAGATTTGAAGATGCCCAAGGACTCACCTGACAGAATCTCCAATGGAAGAGCATTCCAGAGTCTGGGAGCAGCGTGCGAGAAAGCTCTGTCACCCATCGAATAGAGGTGCGACGTCGGCACATGCAGCCAGCCCGTATTGGAGGATTGAAGTTGTTGTGTTGACGAGGGTGCCTGAAGTAGGTGACGAATGTATGTCGGAGCAGCGCCTGTGAGAGCCTTGTAGGTGAGGTTGATATTGAATTAAATCCTGTATGTAATGTGTAACCAGTGGAGATATGTGATCGTGGATGAGTATGCGAGTAAGGACTCTAATAGCCGCATTCTGCACACGTTGGAGACAATTGATCAGGTAGGCAGGGGTGCCAGGGAGCAGTGCATTGCAGTAATTGACTGGTGAGAAGATAAGATGTGTATTAGCTACTCAACATCAGAGGTGACAGGATGTTGTGCAGCCTGGCTATATTTCTGAGACGGAAATAGGCAACCTTCGTCACCTTACTGATGTGTGTCTCGAAGGTGAGTGAGGAATCAGGAGTCACACTTAGACTCTGGACTGCTTTAGTAACTTCAAAGGTCTGGTCGTCAAGCATCAATTGGATAGGTTCCGCCTTGGATAGTTGATGTGGGGTTCCAATAAGAAACACTTCTGTTTTATCGCCATGTAGTTTTATAAAATTGGAATTGTGCCAGGCCTTCACAGTTTACAGTTAAGATGAGCCGTTTCAGTACCATGGCTGAATCTAAACCCAGAATGGAAGGGATCGAGGAGGTCATTGTTAAGAACATGTTTCTGGAGTTGTGCGGCTTAGGCACGTTCAAGGACTTTAGAGATGAATGGTAGATTTGAGATGATGGGGCGATAATTATCAGGGATGTTGCAATCGAGGCAGGTTTTTTAAGCAGGGGGTAAGTGCGTCACGTATGAATCGTGGGGGAGCGATATCAGAGCGAAAGTAAGTTATTAAACAGATTTGTAACGAACGTGGCAAGGGATTTGAAATTTGCCCGGATGATTTTGGATGGGAAAGGTTCCAGGGAGTAGTTTGTGGGCCGAGGTCTGGTAACTAGAGAAGAGACCTCACACTGCGCCTGAGGATGCCACAACGTGTGAGGCGAAACGTTGCAATGGAGAGTGATCGACGCGGCTGTCCCGAGAGAGTAGCTTTTCGAAGCAATCATCATACATCGAGCCGTTAAAACCTACATCATTACATCTCGGATTCCATTAATTCGAATAATGTCAAGGAAGATGGAAGAACATTTATAGAGGTATTGGTTGGTGATTGAGGCTGGGCAGAGATACGATGGGCTTAAGGTTAAGGTTTCGAAATTGGATTTGGCGCTTGATGGAAATGGGAGTGATCAGACAGACCAGGATCAGTGAAGTGCAGGATGGTTACTGATATGCCCAATGAGCATACCAAATCGATAGTATGGCCGCATCTGTGAGTGGCAGGTGTCACGTGTTGAATGAAGCCAAGTGGGGTCAGAACGGCAATGAGATCCCTTGCAAGGGGGCTCTTTAGAAGGCCAACATGGATGTTGAAATTGCCAAAAATCAGGATCCTTTCAGAACTGGAGCACAGCTTAGAAAGCAGGTCAGACATTTTATTGACAACAGAAGTTGAGGCTCCATGTGGGCGGCAGAGCAGCATCAACTTCACAGGTTGAGCCGATCTTCAATCCAGTGACATATGCTCGAATGAATTGAAGGTCGGCGGCAGAATAAGTCGGATGTCGGCACACATGGTGGAGTACTGCTCGGCCGCCACCACGGCCATGTAAACGAGCCTTCTGATGGAATGTAAAGTCTCGTGGTAGGGCCTGATTCAATGTGAGAAAATCATCTTGACGAAGCCAGGTGTCTGTTAAGCAGAGTAGGTAGGTCCAGACTGTTGTCCGAGATCAGCTCACCATTGCACATTATATTACATTGGCTAAAGCAGCTATCGCCAAGTAACTGCGCAAGACATCGTCACACTCAAGGCGCACTACCTCGCCTGCTCTACAGGGTGGTCCAGATGTCTTTGTCACCCCCATTTCAGAATTTTTCCGGTTTGTGATCTTTGTGATTCCACCAGCGCACTTTGAGCCGTTACTTAATAGTGTATGAACTGTTATATCAGCCATCTGATATAAATCAGGGTTATTTAAAACAAATGAATGAGCAATGGAAAAAAACGTTAGGCGTTAATGAAATAGAGGTCACAAGACATCTGGACCACCCTGTATATAATAATCACTGCTGTTAGTTCATTATCAGTACCCACTTAATCCTGTACAGGGTCCTGGGGGGGGGGCAGAACCTATCCCGGCAGACACAAGGCGAGGTAAGGGTAGGATTGTAGGGTGTCGCGGCTCGATGGATGAGAAGCGCTCTTAAGAACTGCTCTTTCTGGATAGTTGTGTCGAGCGTTCCTATCTCCTTGACAACGTTTAACTTGCCCACGCTGAGAGCACTGGCCATCCTTCTGAAATGGCTCTGAAGAGCATTGCTCAGCTTAGACCTGTCTGAACGAGTGAATCACGTTCCCAGAAAGCAGGGGTAAATTGACAAATTGTGTTCCTTATCGCATCAAAACGCACATGATTTTTCAAGATGCAATACAATGCATGTGTACCGAAGGTCCTAAGTCGAATGCAGAGCAGAGCAATGGCGCAGTTGTCAGCGCACTGCGCTATGAACCTGCCAAGAAAAGTTCGATTACTGGCCATGCGCGAATGAAACTTGTATGTACTGAATTGCGATTCAGATCATTGTTTCGCGATGTCATTGTTGTGTGCGTGTTTGCGCTCCCACGTGTAGTGCGGTAGTGTAGCGGTTAGCGCGCTACGATACGGACCCGGCTGCCTGATCAGTGCGACTCCCGATCACGACCTGCACCAGTAACGGTTAGGTGAACAGGTCATGGCACTCTCCTACGTCAATTCAGCCTCAATTGAGTGCCTATCGCGATGTGTAAACGTCGCCCATGGGGTGACAAAGGCGACCTGTGTGGTGTGCTGACAGCCTATTGTCGTGTGGCAATGCCAGCCTTAATAGTCACTATTAGCAGTTGCCCCAAGTATGTTAAGGCTATATGAGTCTGATATCTTGACGTGCGGTACCGACTTCAATGCTTCACAATATGGTTATCACTCTACGTTTAAAAATTCCATCTATCAATCCTCATGGAATCCTGTACAAGGTTGTGGGGGGGCAGGAGCCCATTCTGGCAGGCAGAGGGCACAAGGCAGGGATATACCCAGAATGTGACGCCAGTACATCGCAAGGCGCCAGGAGCAATCTACTCAGGATGGCAATTAACCTAGGCAGCGTGTCTTTGGACGGTGGGAGGAAACCGGAATACCCGGCGAAAACCCACGCGGACACGTCGAAAACACGCAAACTCCACACAAAGGCACTATGACCCCGATCCTAATAACGGGACGCATCAACTCGAGACGTGCAAGATGCCCTAAAGGAAAATGAAACCTCAAATCAGACAACAGCCGCCAGTGACGTGAATTCAGTTTCTGGATAAGCGTCCACCCAGAAACGTCGAACACCCGGTGCAACATGCTGAGCAACCGGAATACGCACCAAAGAACAAACCGCAGCCACGTGCTCGTCTTAGGGTATGAGGAACCATGACGTTGCTTAAAAGCCCGAAACGTCGATACAGCACTACTAGAACAAACAGAGTCTTTTCCAAGGCCGGCCAGTGATAAGGTCGATTGCTATCAGTCTAACTTCAGCTCGGGGGGGGGGCGGGCGGCATAATGTAGTCGTCAGATACCCTGGACTCTGCACCCGATCCCAGCGGTCAACTGCGGGGTCTGTTGGCGTAGGCTGCCCACGCTATGCATCATCAACACTCGCTTCGTCCCGTACAGGGTGGCGGGGCATCACAGCCTATCCCGGCAGACATGGGAGGTAAGGCGGGGCTATACCCACGATGTGACGCCAGTACATCGCAGCGCAGAGGGAAAATTACTCAGCAGGCCAATAAACCGAGGCACCACGTGTCTTTGGAGGGTAGGAGAAACCGGAGTACTCGGCAAAAACACACGCGGACACGGAGAGAACACGCATGCGCTGTGCGTAAAGTTCCGCGGTTAATATTACATTTCCAGGGAATAAATGTAAAATATCAGCTTAACTCGGAGGTAAAAAGACAGGTTTTTATATCATTACAATATAACCTCTCAGGGCACGTTATCCCAGCTTCGCGTATTTACCCACCCGGTTTTGCAGGAACGCAACCCGTGCATAAATATTTGAAGCACACGATATAGCTATGTTGTCGTTGTAATACTAATAATTGCACTTCTGGAGCGCTTTTCACCCGAGGGTAGCAAAGCGCTGCACAGAGCTGCGGGGAGAACATCCTGTTAATAACGACGTACGAATGGCACATCACCAACAATAACATTCTTTTTTTTTGCATTTATTGAAAAATACTAGTTATGTAATATCTTGGGCTGCTAACTCGCAGTTAATTCCAATAGCTTCACTATATCCCCTGATCTAACATGGTACAGAGGCACAATTCAGTAAACATGGCGCAAACGGTTGCTCTTATATTTTTACCATTTACAAACTGAACGAGCTACCTCAACAACATTAATGAATACAATCATAATTACATTACAGGCCTCTTCTCCTTAGCGGTAACATTGTGTTGTCCAAATTTAAACATGGTAGTCAGCATTCCAGCTAATCAACTTCAGCAGTGTATACACTGTGCGATCCATTTTCCATTGCTATTGTATTACATATGTGAATTGTATCTTTCACTTATCCAAAAAAACAAACGAGGTGGGTCGGAAGTGGGGAAAATCAGTATATGGTGGTGGTGCCGGGCTGGGTGCGCCCAGACGCCCATGCCCAGCGGTCAGGCCAAGAGGGGGGTCGCGGTGCTGTGGAGTGTTATGCGTGGTGGGCAGAGCTGGGTTCCGCGCAGTGCCAGGCCGGGTGCACCTTGGCACACGCTCGGGGTTTGAGCCGGAAGAGCTGCGGTATGAATGGCTGAGTGGGGTGTCGTGCGTGATGAGCAGTGCCAGATTCCATGTGGTGGCAGGCTGGGTGCACCTTTGCACACACGCCCGGGATTTGAGCCGGGAGAGCTGTCGTGTGAATAACTGAGTGGGGTGGCGATGTGATTGGCTGTGATGGTGGGTCGCGGAGTGCTGTCGCTCATGGGATTGTCGAACGGGCAGGGGGGTCGTGGAGAGTTCATAAGCAAGTTCTGGATCAGGCCAGTTTGACCGGTTTGACCTGGTTAGCCAGAAGGGGGCGTGGGTTGGAAGCCGCACCAGAGGCATATAAGGTGCAACTGGCATTGGGTAGAAGAATTGGTGAATGGAAACTCGGCACGCTGACGACGTTATGTTGAGGGAGAACAACGGGCTGTTCAGACGGTAGGGTGCGCTCGGCGCTGATGTACTGGCATCTTGGAGTGAGTTAGGTTAGCGCGTGCAGCGCTTTCTGTCCTCGTCCCTGGCGCCCACGGTGAGAAGTGCCAGCACGTAGTGCCAGCACGTCCCGGGATCGACGGGCGCGACAACGGGTGCTCCGCGGTGGAGGACCGGACTCGGCGTGTTCCCGGGCAGCTAAAAACCAAAAACGTCGACCACGAGTTCCACATCAACCTGAACGGTTTGAGTTATGGTCTCGTCAGATCTCAGAAGCCAAGCAGGTTTGAGCGTGGTTAGTGATGTACTGTACCTGGATTGAACAGATTGCTGAGGAATGCCGGGAGGGCTGTAAACGTGTAGGTTTTAGATGTGGAGTTGAACAGAATTTGGTAGTACATGGATTTCACGGTCCAGGATCCGCCAGCGTGAAGTATGGTCAACCACACCCATGACTAAGGCTACCGTATTTCTGGGTATTGTTTCTCCATAACTACCATGTGTATATATTCATATACTAATTTTACAGTACAACTGGTAAACAAAAAATATTTTTAAAAATGCAATTCTCATCAGGCTGCATGGTGGAAATTGTTATTCTTCTGCCTTTATCCACTTCTCGCTGCCTGTTTGTGCAATAAGGGCCATTTTTAAAAATGTAACTTACATTTTATTTTCACATCAGTAAAAAAAATTAAATCTCTAGCTCAACCTAGACGTATGATGAGCTATCAGCCCCACGCGTTTTCACATAATAGTTGCATTTTGAAAGTACCTTTCACCCCAGGGTCACAAAGCGCCGAATAGAGCTATAACCCGACCTGTTCAATAACTACCCCCCACAACCCGTGGCATTGCTTTGGCTGTGACCATACCTACTAATAACAGGACCCGCCGGCTTCCTTACCAGCCCGATCCATAACACAAAAAGCTACATTTTACCAACAGTTGTAGGCGAGATGTGAGGTTTCTTTGAAACGCCACCCTACAGTTCCACGTGGCACAATATCATCGGGTCTTGATGCAGGTAGATGTACTGTTTCACTGCCTCACCATGGAGTACGGCAGCACCTTGGAAAAGTCTTGATCCAGCAGTGGCTAGATCATAGCTGCCAATAGTACATTTGTATGAGTTGTCATTGCAAATTCAGAAGCAGTGAATGTATCTTTCACGACAAGGTCACGATAGACAATACGTTTTATCCCAAGAGTAAGAGTTTATTAATTTACAAAAGGAAAGCTTTATAAAATATTTGGGAGTGTACATGGGCTGGCATGACATGCCACTCTCTCAGATTAGATTGTGACGCTCACACATGGAGATGAACAGAGCAGCTGAAAGCTCCAACTAAATACAAGTTAAACCAAATAACTGGGTTCATCAGATGCACACGTGCGAGCCCACTCACACAGAACCCTTAGCACAACATTCTGTGGTTTATAACAGGGCAAAGACAGCTGTCTAATCGGAAATGATTAAAATTACCCAACAAGCGCTATATAAATTTTAAATGCACACTACTTAAAAACACCACTCACTATATAAACCGTATGCATGTACTGATTGTGCACCAACACCACTATCACTTGAGCCACGTAACTGGAGGATGTTCATGTTTTTATTCCCATCAAATTAAGTCGATCCCAGTAAACATACAATGGGTCAGCAATGTAATGCGGTTGGAACCAATCAACCAACGCGGGCCTATCGTTTCATGTTTAGTTGGGACTTCGCCTCGCAAGCTTGTGTGGGACAGCTATCAAACTTATGTGAACAATGCTTGTGTCCTTCAACCCGAGTTCTGAGAGGTTTGGCCAACTGCTGTTCAGCTATATTTGGCTGCCCCATAGAAACTTGGCATGATCAGCCTTGGCTCTGAAAGGATGCATGCGACAGCAACTGCAATAGTTCATTCAGCATGAACCTTAAGACTGCCATGTTTTTAACCTATCTGAAACTATGAAGCAATGCTCACGAGCAATTATTATTTAAAATGAGGAAAAGGCAACTTAGGAACAAATAAAATGTGGCCTTGCTCTGTACCAGGCTAGGTGCCCGAGAGCCATGGGTTGTGAGTTGGCATGGCAAGCCCATGTCCATTAGGCCGGCCAGGGTAGAGTAACCAAAAAGGCGAGAAGCTGTGTTGCCGTGACATGAGTCGCACACGCTGTGGAAAGGGTCACGTCTCTCGCCTGACCTTCTCGAGGCACCATGTAAAATTGGAAATGGTCGAAGCAAATTATGAAACAATCCAAATATCGTCCTTTAGCCACATACCCAGATTGTGCCCCTGGGGGTGTCCAAATGAATTTTAATCTCTATAGGTGAGAAATAACCTGACATTAGCTAAATTATGAATACATTTGCATGACGAACAGATTTTTAAGTCTTTATCCTCGTTCCTAGCAATTCCAAATTTGCATCGGACAGCCCAAGATGCACAGCTCAACCACATATGTATCTACATTATGAAAGCTGTTACGTTTTTCGGTTGCATTTTTAAAAGGTGGAGGAATACTAAGAAGCACCATACACTTAAGTTATGACTGCTGCTAGGAAACAAGAGGCTAGAGAGAACAATGTACTGGTTATATAAGTAATCATAGAGCAATGGTAAGATTGTTTCACACGCACCCATGTGCACACAATTAGGCATTCCTAGGCTAAATGGATGGTGGTTCTCCTACCTCATTGCCACATGTGTATCAGCAAGTAGTGTGTCCACATTTCACAATCCAGTAAGGCTGTATTTTGTCAAGATAACCCCCCACCAAGTGTCTGTCAGGGCGCCTGGGAGGGAGGGAATGAAAAGGGGGACAGGCAGATGAGAGGGAGAGAAATAATGCAGGAGAGACCAGGGAAGATGAGATTAGATCGTAAAAGGTAAGACATAGAGGTAGGGGTATAGGAGAGAAATTAAAGATGCTGCTGATGAAGAAAAACAGGGTCAATAATGGGGTAGGTAGAGGAGCCTTTTCTGCCCATTTTACTTTTTCTTCTTGAGCTCCTCGAAGCGCCGTGTTAAGTCATCAAAATCAACCTCATCAGATGGAGGCGGCGGGCCCGCTGAGTTGGGAGGGCGGCGACGTGGAGCTGGTTCCGGCAAGGAGTCTGGCACAGTCGGCAAGTCCGGTAGGTCGAGATTGGCGGACAGATTGTCATAGGCAGGTGGCAGCTGGTGGATGGAGGCACCGGGGAAGACGGGAATCCCCCCTGGCATGGGTGCTATACAGAAGCAGGGAAACACACAGATGAGTCAGACAAAGACATATAGATGAGCATCCACCAAGCGACCAAGGCTTTAGGTTGAAGCTGCTAATCAACATTTACTTCACTAGGTCACTCACTCCTTTGTTCTCCTCATTGTCTGAAGCTCCCCCCACACAAAAACGTGTAGTCAAATTCTTAGAACTTGTTCAGATCCCAGCTCACGACTTTCTGGCCTCTATATTAAATATACCCGGTTTTTTATTGTCTTCAGGTGCAGTCACATTTATATTCTATGTATACATGCACAACATAATTGTATGCCAATTCATAGCCATTAACACATGGTTTCACATTAAAATAGGCTTTCTATCGAACACAATAATATAAAAAGGACAGTAAGTCAGCAAGGCTAATGCCACCTTTGCTAGCACACACCTCACCATCGCTTCCTTCCTTCTGCTAGATGTGTCTCAACAATGGTGCAGGCGACACCCAGCCTCTATTGATGTTAAACTGAACATGAGCCAGGCAATGCAGCACACTTACGCTTGCACTTCTCATCGCCGACGTCTTCATAGATGTCGCTGGAATTCTATGAAAAAATACAAAAGTAAAGTCAATTGCATAATTGTGTAAGCTGTAATAACGTCTCACTACCAATTAAAATGTTTCTATGTAAGTCCTTTTTAAAACATGAGGATAATCATTACCGTTATCATAAAAGTGGGATTTTTACTTTGGCAAAGTATATCTGCCAAATAATAAGTGATGCATAGGTACTCACCTGGGAATTTTGGGGTGGGTATGAGAACGGAGTTACTGGTGGCATAGTTGGCATTGTTGGAATGGTGGGGGTAGGCATTTTGTTGACATGTGGGACGGGCATAGGAGGAGGCATTGCCGCATTCCCGAATGGCAGGGGCCCAATGCCGCCGCCGCCGCCGCCGCCGCCAGCACCGCCGCCATAACCGCCACCATAACCGCCGCCATAACCGCCGCCAAAACCGCCGCCACCACCACGACCACCAGGGGGACTTCCACCCCCAAATTTGGAGTCATCAGCATTTCCATAGACCCCAATCAAGTCTGCTTCGTCGGCAACAGGGACCTCACCCTGGTGAAAAAAATGCCCGCAATCATTATAGCCTTAATGCAAACACAAGTGATAATGATAACAGCAACACCTGTTAGAACAATGGCACAGGCAATAGTGACACTGACACTAAAATCAAGTAACCCTGGCACTACTAACGTCAAAGATAAAGATGCCCCCATGCAGCCTTCAACAGACTATTGGGGCACATTTTATTAACGAGCCTCTTTAAACAGTGGCATGCCACATGAGCACGAGGTGTGGGTCGTCCCAGAGCCCAACCTCCCTTGTCTCCCTAGCGTTATTTACACATGGCACGAGATACATATAAGGCTAAGTAGACCCTATTCTCCAGTTTTGCAGTGCAGCGTGCAAATCACATTAGTATCATGGTAGGCAAGAATGAACTTTGCTGCACTCCACCTACTGTCTAAAATGTGGCAGTTCCTTGGATATGGCTGCTTGGTGATCACTTATCCAAGCAACACCACGGCTCAAACATGCTTAGCTGCCAGGATTTTAGGAGATCAATTGCATCCCAGGTAATTTAGCCATCGTCAAGGCAGTACACCAAATATAGTGTGTCCAGTTTTCATATACTGGTTCCAAAATACAAGGAAGTCCAACAATATAACATCAGAAGGGGATCGCCAGGGTGTGTGGGAGGTTTCTTTCATGGGATGCAAATTAGGGGACTAGCCCCAGACAAAGCAGGGAGGGGGTAATCGCAGTTCCGGGGGTGGGAATAAGATAAGGAAATTAATGTTAATGTGATTCAAATGTAGACTTACACAACAAAAGAGGACTCGACACATGCATAGTACTCACATATATAAAGGAGCAACAGGCACTACACACACATACTGCTCCTGAGGATGCCTCTAACGTGAGGCGAAACGTCGCGAGGAGAGGAGAGCCATCGACGCGGCTGTCCCGAGACAGCAGCTTTTGGAAGCAATCATCATGCATCGAGCCGTGAAAATCTACATCATTACAATATAACAATCATTTATTTACACAGGAGAGCCTCGGTGAGTCTCAAAACTGTTTATGACAGTCCTGAATACATCTTCATGTTTGTACATGACGTTCTTTGAAAGGAAAGTGTAGAACCGGGATGTCGGTATAAAACCCACCAGCACGATGGCATCTGGTTCAAAAGCCACATTGTAGTTCTTGGCGATTTCAATGAGGTATCGCTCCACCAACATTTTTGGTGGCGCCTCCACCCCCAGCTTATGCATCAGCTACTTTGACACATGCAGGGACATGACGGGACAAACACACACAGCGGCAGCAGTTGTCAGCAATGTAACACCACACGTGTAGAAAGCCAGACAAATCAATTCACTAGGGATGCCCCAAAAGTACATGTAAAGTTCTATTATCAATAATCAACTGCTGGATAACAGCCCACCCATGGGAAGCATCAATTGACCAAATTTCACCATGCTGGATAGCGCAGATAGGTGACTGCAGAGCACAGATATTGGCACATAGTAAAGCACTTTCCTGCACTGGCCTATATTGATGGGTTCCAAAAGTAATGTTTTTTATAAATCATAACTTTTCTAGTAACCAGTTTTCAAGTTACATATTATTTCACGGGAATAGCATGAACATTTGTCTATTTGTCAGTTTCAATGCATTTTCATCAACATGTAACTAAAGCCAGTAAACCATATATGTGAAAGGATTCCTCAGCACCATATGACCCACAATGCCATCGTTGCCGTAGCGACGGTGGCATTGTGACATGGCCACATGAGTCATCCTTCAATCGCACTAGAGCTGGGTGAGAGCGTGAGAATCTCATCCAGCAGTGGACTGACAAAAAGTATGTAGATATGTGCAATTTATCATTTGCAACAGCGATTACAAATAAGTAAACCAAACATAAACTTGGGTATAACGGTGTACGATGGATGTATGGCTCGGTGACTGAGAGGCAGATGGGGGTTAGGTTACATGGGGAGAAAGGGAGCTGTAAGGAGAGTAGCAGAGCTTGTATAGCACAGCAGTCGTACCCGCTCATTGACGGTGCCTATCTGGTTGGTTCGACAAAGCTTCCCATATTCCTTGCTGTACTTGGCACACAGTTGATCGGACACCTAGCATGGGTGCAAGCACAGTTAGAAAGCCAGATGCCATGGTTCACCCGAGGGTCACAAAGCTGTGGAGAGAACAGCATGTGAGCAACAACAACGACATGTGAATGGCAAATCAACAACAAAAACGTTTTTTGTTGTTGAGCTGCGGAGAGAATGGCTTGTCAACAACAGATCAAATTAAAAGTAAAATAATGGATATAAATCAGATGACATCAAATAAGAGATAGATAAAAATGTTAAACAAATGAAGGAAGGAATAAATGTTCCTGAGCAGGAGCAAGTGAACAGTGAGCCATCATCTAAGTAAAACGACAGTGAGCAGCATCAACAGTCTTAGCCAGAGGACTTCAATGCCTTAGGAAACAGGTCTTGAGATGAGATTTGAAGATGCCCAGGGACAAAGCTGATTGAACCTCCAATGGAAGGGCATTCCAGAGTCTGGGAGCAGGGCATGAGAAGGCTCTGTCACCCATCGAATGGTGGTGCGATTTGGGCACATGCAGTAAGCCCATATTGGATGATCAAAGTTGTCATGTTGAGGAGGGTGCCTGACGTAGGTCACGGATGTATGTCGCAGCAACGCCAGTGCGGGATCTTGCATTCAATTCTATATTTAACCAGTAGCCATTTGAGAGACACCATTACTGGGGATATGTGATCGCGGACGGGCCTCTAGCAGCCGCATTATTCTGCACACGTTGGAGACGATTGATCAGGTAGGCAGGGATGCCAGGGAGTAGTGCATTGCAATTGTCGATTCATTAAGAGATGAGGATGTATATTAGCTTCTCAACATCGGAGGGTAACAGGATGTTGCGGAGTCTGGCTACGTTTCGGAGATGGAAAGAGGCTACCTTCGTCATATTGCTGATGCGTGTCTCAAAGATAAGTGGGGAATCAAGTCACTCCTAGACTCTGAACTGCCTTTACAACTTCAATGGTCTGGTCATCAAGCATCAATTGAATGGGTTCAGCCTTGGACAATTGGTGCGGGGTTTTATCGCCATTAATGAATGCATGGGTATATATTTGGATGCATTCTACATAGCAATGGTAGCTGAGATTAAGGCTGTGCAAGATATGGCCCAGTGGTTGTATATAGATGCTGTAGAGGAGTGGGCCAAGGACTGACCCTTGAGGAACTCCAGACAAAACAGGATGGATCTCTGAGTTACATCCTCCGAGGCTGACGAACTGCTTCCGGTCGGAGAGGTAGCTCAGCCAGTGCAGGGCACAGCCAGAGACCTCTATGCCCTCCAGTTGCTCAAGTAAGATAGGGTGGTCAATCATATCAAAGGCAGTGCTCAGGTCCAGGAGGACAAGAATATTTGGGAAGCCTTTATCAGCAGCGATGAGTAGGTCATAAACTACTTTGATCAGAGCAGTTTCAATACCTTGGCCGAATCTGAACCCAGATTGGAAGAGATGGAGGAGGTCATTGTTGGGGATGTGTTTCTGGAGATGCACGGCTACTGCACATTCAAATACCTTCGAGAGAAATGGTAAATTTGAGGAACAAGTCAACTGCTTGGGATCTTACATGTGTGCCACCGGTCGTGGAGATGCCACGCTCATCGCAAATGTAGACAGCATGTGCCACTCACCACCTTAAGCTCCTGCACCTCGGCCTGCAGCCGCGGTGCAGCCCAAATGAGCGTGGAGATAGCTTCCTCGAGTCCCGGGTCCATCTCCCTGCATGCCAACAGTGCATTATAGTGTGCACCTGATAAACGCAAGAACTCCAACATCACGCTGACAAAGACAAGGTGTAACTTTGGAGTTATCACAACCCTGAGTTCTCATTATCATGAACTAGAGCAGGTCAGGGTGACCACTAAACTCATCGGACACAATACACAATCCACTTTAAAAGTAGATAATTTCAAAGGTAGTCTTTTGAGACTCAGTTATACTATATGAATCCAAATCTTGTTGTAAATCTGCTGAAAAGGACTAAATTAGCAATTCAATCTCTCTTTGGGACTTCAAATATGTGCAAGAGGCTTTGGGTTATTGTTAGTAGTTGAGAAAAGGGTTATGGGTTTAGTGGCTGTGTATGAGGTCCGATGAGTACGCACGAATTAGAAGCTGTAACCAGAGGTTCAGACATGCGTGCAGGTTAGGGCCACAAATATGTATAAGAGGCCCGGTTTTAGGTGAATGACCGATGTGCAAGAAGCACCAGGAGTGAGGGTTAGGGTCTCAGTAGTTAACATATGGCCTGGTAGTACTCACTTCATGGACTGGATGAGACCAAATCGTGCGAGCAGAAGGTCACACAGCAGCTCCAGGATTTCCATGGCCTCCACGAGGTAGTCCTCACGAATGATATGCTCCACACGGATGCGTGCCCGCTCATCCTTGCCACTACTGAGGTAGTCCGCAATCTCCTTGCGAGCCTTCTGGGCCAACTCCGCTGCACGCGATATCATGACGAGATGCTATTAGCCCCAATGAGGCTATGTCATCATTAAATACTTGAAATATGAAGATGCCAGAACAAATGGGTATTTGAGATAGCAAGATAGTTACTCAGTAAGGAAATAATTGCAAATTAGCGTTGAGAATGTTCATGAACTCTTTAGAATTGTCTGTATTTCTGCATTAATTTGACCTAAAATGTGAGCATATCTTCATCTAAGTCTTAATAATAGATATAATACATAAAAAAATTATCACCACAGTACAGAATTGAAAAAACAACAACAATGCAGTAAACAATGTGCAAGGCCAAAAGAGAGAAAAAACCATGTAACGGTCCAAACTCCTCTCCTTGTTTACTCTATCCAGGCTAATAATTTGTTCTGACAGTAACTAGCCACATACTAGCAGTAGCTATTCCATTTACCCTACACCCTAACCCCCCAATTTGTCAGTCTATCCTATCCGTAGTTGTGATCGTCACCCCGGGCACTCACTTTTCTTCTTCTGCAGAAGCTTGAGGCGGTTGATGACAAGGCGCAGGTTGACGCGCAGTCGCTCGCCTTTGTAGCCGGAGCCGAACATCTTCGCCACCCGCACTGGTGACAAACACATGACAAAGGACGGTCATTGTTTTGCAATTATCAATCATTGCGAAGCGAACGTTCTATACACTTGCTGGGATTTGATGTGGCCAGTAGATGGCAGTATCGAAAGCAAGCCAGTAGTGTAGCCGACGTTTCTTTGAAAACATGAACCTTTACAAAATATTTTTGGATAGTAAGGATTTCCTGGATGCTCCTGTTTCCTCCCACAGGTTACTCGTTAAGAATGTAATTGTTCAATTGACTAATAAGATTATAGATTTAGCTGTGGACTTCTTCCTGGAGTCTTAAAAATAATAAGTCAATCGGCGTTTACTCTCCAGAATTAACTCACCACCACAGCAGTAATGTGACATTTTTATAATTTGCTCATGACCGTTAACGGGAAATAAGTACACCATAACGCGGCTTTTCATTCTAAAACTTTAGCATTAAATAATCGGACTAAAACAGGAAGCTCTCACGGAGTAGTTTAACTTTTTCCCGGGGGTACCGCATTGGGATGTTTGGCTTACTGTATTCCTTTTCTCAAAAATGTGCTTAGTGAAAACGCACGCAGCACACGAGCGATTGAGTAACCACAGTCGAGGCTCATCACGAGCCCGCTCGCTGTTACCCCGTTTCATAGTTATCCAGCAGCGGCTTTCCTTGCCCAGACAGCATTATCCGAGCATTACGTCCTCAGATCCGGCGTCTATATTTAACACATATAATGCAGCATCAGTCACTATTATGGGAAACAAATTATGTTCTATCGTTGCGTTTTCAGATGTGCAGAACATAAGTAAGGATATCGCTTGTGTGTATGAGTTAAAGCTGCCAGTTGCTCGGGGCAGGTAGACCCCGCATCGGCCTGGCAGCTCCGCCGAGAAACCGCACTCCGAGTCGGCAGGGCTTTCACGTTCAACGGCAGGGCCCGCGGGACCCGACTAGGCCTCAACCCTCTTAAACCTTCCCGCTTCACAGACAACGCAAACGGCTGGACACCAGCTCACCGTGTCGCTGGAAGAGACGACGCGCTTTCTTCACAACGCTGGAATCGCTTTCACGAGGTGAACGTCTGCGAGAGAGAGACTGCGGCAGAAACGTCGTCCCCACAGTGGCGGCGGCGGCGGCGGCTCTGCTGCGCGACGGCTTCCGCGTACGTGACGTCACAAGGCTCCCTCGTGCTCTGATTGGAAGGCGGCACCGCCGCGCCCCGTGTCACGCGCCGGTGACGCGCCCGCGCGACGTCACCGCCCGCGCAATTACCGTCCCGTGACGTGTTACGTCACGTGGGGCTTTAAATAGACATCGCGGTGACCTGTCAACTCGATGTCGAAATGAGACGATGACTGTGTCGTCGGTCACGCATCTCGTTGAATGGGTGCAGAGGAAATAATAATTATTATAATTGCATTCATAGAACGCTGTTCACCCGAGGGTCGCAAAGCGCTGCACAGAGCTGCGGAGAGAAGGGCACATTAACAACAACGGCTCTGGAACGGAAAATCAGCAATAACATGTTTTGAGTTTTTTTTATATCCACATCGTTGCAGAACAACATGTAAAATATGATCAGACTTTTAACTATGATTTTAAAATGCATTTTTCAGTGTTAATAATACATATATTGGTAAATGGTTTAATGTAACAATTATCGTATAATAATAATTGCATTTCTATAGTGCATTTCACCCGAGGGTCACGAAGCGCTGCATATAACTGCGGAGAGAACGGCACATTAACGAGATAAGAACGGCAAATAAGCACTAACGTTTTTGGAGTAAATGATCAGGAAAGCGAAGCAAACACCTTCGAGAGAATAATACAGCAAACGGCTATACTGTAGAGGGAAGAAGGACGGGAGCATCGCCTATTGCACAGTACAGCATATATTTTAATGCCACGGTCAATTAACGAATGTATTGAGTTTATTTTTGTTATTCAGCAGGCAATAAGCCTCCTTTGTATATCTATCCCTCCACAATAACATTAATTGCCGCACGTAAAATCAACTATTTCGACACGAATAACAATTTCACGCCTCCGGTGGGAAGCTTTATTGTTCAGAAATTAATAAATTGGCAGATAATATAACCGTGACGTCACGGTTATACTACCACGTGGCTTAGCTCCAGGACAAAAACATATCATCATACCAAGAACATATTTTATCAGCCATGGTTAGTCCATTACTGGATGAAGGCCCTTCCCTGGCCGTCGCCACCTCTTATGATCCTTCAATGAAAATAGTTATTTCCTGCTCACATGGGGATTGAAGCAGTACTGCAACATTTACAGAATCTCATGCTTACATCCACGAAAAGTGGTACTGTACTTACTCTATCGACCCCGGAAGGCAAGCGGATGATGAGTACATTTCCTAAACCGAGATTTAAATGAGTAACCTTCCTAGCCGAGGCATCATTGATCACGGAATAATCAGGAACGACGCTATCACAATGAAAAAGTAATTAAAATCGTTGTGTACAGTCAGTATCACAACACACTACCGTATGATTGTTGCTCATTGGTTAGGGCAAGCCTGACTCGACATCGAGTCATAGTTTTGCTCTCATGAACGAGTGCTGCTCCGAGAAGGCCGTCGGACTGATGGGTTGCGAAAACATTTATTTTATGAAGGGAGACTGAATCATTGGTACAGACGCACAATTTGCGTTTTACCTTGTAATTTTTTTTGTTAGGCGGCACGGTGGCCCAGTGGGTAGCGCTGTCGCCTCACAGCAAGGAGGGCCGCGGGTTCGAATCTCGGCTCGGGTGTCTTTCTGTTTGGAGTTTGCATGTTCTCCCCGTGTCCCCGTGTCTGCGTGGGTGTTCGCCGAGCACTCCGTTTTCCTCCCACAATCCAAAAAACATGCTGCTCCATAGGTTAATTGGCTTGCAGACTAAATTTCCCACAGTGCCCGGTGATGGACTGGCCGTCCTAATGTGGATATATCCCTGCCTTGCGCCCTGTGTCTGCCGGGACAGGATCCGGGTCACCGCGACCCTGTACAGGACTAAGTGGTTTCTGACAATGAGCTGAGATTTGATATGTTATTGCGTTGGTCAGTTAGAACGTTTGTTGTATGGCAGAAATCAAGAGCTTGCAAGCTGCCTGGGACTTTCTGCTCTAATAATAAACGTTTACCATATATAATCGCTATTTATTTTGTTACAATATAATCACAACTCTATAACACCATCACCATTATCAGTGATTATGTATACAACCCATTTGTCAGTTCACTGCTATGAGGGCCTCCCCTGGTTGTGCGGGTCTTAGGGGGGTTATCTGACCATACTTCCCCACGCGCGTCATTACGGGTTATATGAAGGTGTGGGAACAAAGGCACAGAAGTATAAAACATACAAATCAATGCACTTCGCTGCGCTCTACTGCCCGTAACTCAGTCCTGCATCATAATATTCACCCAACACTATAACCTACTGGGCGGCACGGTGGACCAGTGGGTAGCGCTGTCGCCTCACAGTAAGAAGCTCCCAGGTTCGAATCTCGGCTCGGGTGCCTTTCTGTGTGGAGTATGCATGATCTCCCCGTGTCCGCGTGGGTTTTCGCCGGGCACTCCGGTTTCCTCCCACAGTCCAAAAACATACTGATGCATAGGTTAATTGGCTTATAGACTAAATTGCCCTCAGTGCCTGGTGGACTGGCGTCCCATCGTCGGTATACCCCTGCCTTGCGCCCTCTGTCTGCCGGGATAGGCTCCGGCTAACTGCGACCCTGTACAGGACTAAGCGTTTCTCACAATGAGATGAGATGACTATAACCTACTGTCAATGCCTTATGAAACAAGTGACTTTTGAGACGAGATTGGAAGATGGCCCAGGTACTCAGCTGACCGAATTTCCAATGGGAGTCCGGGAGCAGTGCGCGAGAAGGCTCTGTCACCCATCGAACGGAGTTGTGATCGAGGCACATGCAGCAAGCCCGTATTGGAGGCTCGAAATTGTCGTGCTGAGAAGGGTGCCTGAAGGGGGTCATGGATATGTCGGAGCAACGCCAGTGACAGCCTTGTGGGTGAGGAGGATCTTGAGTTCAATCTTGCATTTAACCGGTAGCCAATGGACAGACACGAGTACTGGGGTATGTGATCATGCATGGGTGTGCAGGAGAGGACTCTAGCAGCCGCACTCTGCACACGTTAGAGACGAATGATCAGATAGGCAGGGATACCAGAGTAGTGCATTGCAATAGTCGATTTGTGAAGAGGGACGGTGCGGTGGCCCAGTGGTTAGCGCTGACGCCTCACAGCAAGAAGGTCCCGGGTTCGAATCTCTCGGCTCGGGTGCCTTTCTGTGTGGAGTTTGCATGCTCTCCCCGTGTCCGCGTGGGTTTTCGCCAGGTACTCCGGTTTCCTCCCACAGTCCAAAAGCATGCTCCTGGATAGGTTGATAGGCTCGCAGACTAAAATTGTCCCGCAATGCCCGGCGATGGACTGGCGTCCCGTCGTCGGGTGTATTCCTGCCTTACGCCCTGTGTTTCCGGGATAGGCTCCGGCTCACCGTGACCCGATATAGGATTAAGCGGTTTCAGATAATGAGATGAGATTTATGAAGAGACGAACATGTGTATTAGCTTCTCAGCATCGGAGGGTGACAGGATGTTGCGCAGCCTGGCTATGTTTCTGAGATGAAAATCGGCTACCTTCGTCACCTTGTTGATGTGTCTCGAAGGTGCGTGAGGAATTGAGCCATTCCTAGACTCCAGACTGCTTTAGGAACTTCGATGAGTAATGATAATCCGTCTCCATAGCTGTTCTTTAGTGCAATTCTCATACACGGAAACGTGAAAACGTACATATAATTCGTAAATAAAAATGTCGCGAGACGCTGACACACAATGGCCTATTTTCGAATAACGAGGGGGTTTTAAAGTCCACTGTACAGCAGACGGCAACATTTTTAAATTTATACACTTGCAAGCAACCATCGCCTGCCTAATTCGAATCGTAAACTTTAGAAATTAGTCAATTATTATTACTGTGGGCCATGCCACGAACGCGGAGTTTTCTCCAGATACTCCAGTTGAGTGCACACCCCTCATGTGATGGCTTTTCACCACACTCCAATGTTCGCCAACACACACACTACATAACAAGGCAATACATTTCCCAAGCAAGACCTTCCGACAATTTTTGCTATAAAATTGGATTTTCTTGCATTCAGGACCAACAATAGCTCAACTCACATCAAGCCACAACAACCCGTGCAGAGCGTGTTCACCTCTTTTTATTAGTTATTTTAAATTCATCAAAAACTAAACACTCCGAAACGAAAATGTGTACCCTTTTGCTAAAAAGTTCAACAAAATGAAACGGGCAAGAATCCCCCCAGTGTTAGTGGAAAACATCAGTTAGAACCACATGGGCTCATGGAGGGGGGAGGGGGGCTACATTAAGTAGCTAAGGGGCGGAATACAGCAAATGAAGAGGCACGGCATGCGGCTGCCTTACAACTGTCCAAAATATGGCACAGCTGCTCCCCTTGCCCCCATGTGTTCATGGGCCCAGGTGATGCAGTCATCACGGGAAGTCCACAATGGTCCTGTATAAAGCGATCAGAGATAAGGCAATCTTAGAGGGACCCATGCTCTCCAGTACTCTAACCAAAGTCCAGTCACAACTGCTCACATTGCCTAGTGATACACCGTTTACCTGCGCTACTCAACACGGTTATCACTCGGATGAAACCACAAGCTTTCACAGTTTTGCCAAATTTACCCAGTAACTTGCAGAGCAAATCAATTAAATTTCACTGAAGGGTCACTGCACAAGCAATATGGGGCATGAGGAAATGAATGCATTTTGAAGACATGCATTAGGCAGGATCCTGGCCTAAAGAGCCCTAAATGCAAGAATAATGGATAGACTTGTGGTCACTTGCATTTGTGCTTGTGTCATTCGTAATGAAATGCTAACAGTGTAATTGTAACTGCAATTTGAGCTAACAATGCTATTGCAGGTCTAATGAAAACTGGCAGCGGGGCTAACATGTGGCAGCCCAGCTCACTGGACACACACTTGTGTAGTGATTAAGACTTTCACGAGGAAACATTTCTCTGATGCCCTTGCCCAGATGTAATCTTAGGTGCATCACAATGCAAAAAACGGAATTTTAGAACTACGGTTGCGATGAGCTGTGTTTAATCGCGAGAGGTGTAGGTTGTCGGCATAGGCTCAGATTAACAATTAGCATTAGGATTGGATCAAACATTAGTGTCATGCTTACGATTGTCTACTTGTAAACTCTAACATTTACAATGTTCAGTTTTTCATTTAGTGCCAGACTTAAGATAAAGCACAGGCTGAAGAGTCAATGTGATTGTTTAATCAATACGGCTAGGTTTATTGTTTGAGCCAGAGGATCGGATTCATGCAGGCTAAGTTCACCGTCATCAAAGACCACGCATTTTTGTCTTTTCAAAAGGCCACATCAACCGAAGTAAACATCAGTTGCCAAAATGACAATGTGGAGCGATTGGTGAAGGTGGCCAAGACTTGAGCAAGTGATTATTTTACATCCATCACGTCCACCACGCCACTAAATATCAAGTCAGAACAAACACCAGAACGCGTGCGGCAAAACGCTCGGGAGTCAACAAGAGCTCTGATCAATGCAAGTCAGCCCCGAGTGGCTAGGCCAAGCCATGTTATCACTTCAGACGTGGCTGCTGACGAGCTAATGGCTTGCGTGCTACATTAACACAATAACGCATTAAAGCATTGCTACTATCAACTCGCTAGCGTATAACTCGTTAGCGTCATGGTGGCTCCATACGAATGTCTACAACGTACAGGGTGGGGGGTACTGGTGGCCTCAGGGATTCATGAGCATCACCCTACATCGTCAGCTACATGGAAGCGCTGCCCTCCCAGATCAACCTCCTCGTCCAGTACACCGCTTCAATTTCCCATTGCTCTCATTTGAAACACAGCTTATTTCCAAAACAAAATATGGTTCTATAAGAAGGCACATAATTTACTCGATTTCACTTTCCACTAGATGCCCCAACCTGCCCCAACCTGCCCCAGGGATTTTATTCAATGCCAACTGCATCCAGGTTTCTCTATTGGACCTGGGAGGGTTGCGATATGGATAGACAGGAATGGGAGCAGGGCATGTGGCTCATTGCAGGTCCCATCACTCCTCCATTGATTTGAGAAAAGCCTCGTAGCCCTTTTCGTCCATGAGGCCGTCGAGCTCGGTAGGCTGCTCAAGCTTCAACTTGATCAGCCACCCTGCGTTATATCAGTGGAAACACAAGCCCATTGTGGTTATGCCTACTGCTGCTGTGGAGTCGTTTATTTACAACGCTGCTCTGAATTAATTTTAGACATGCTCAACACATTGGGGAGGGGGGCGTTACTCTGTCTCCTTTTGATGTGCTGAAGTTTATTTAGCTCTTTGTGAATTTATATATAACTGCACTTCTAGAGCGCTTTTCACCCGAGCGTCACAAACTGCTGCACAGAGCTGAGGCGAGAATGAGCATGTCAGTAACAACAACGACATGTGGAGAGAACGGCATGTCAACAACATCAGAGAAGTTCAACTGAAAGCCAACACACACTCACACACCCTCACATACACAACAACCGCCATTCACCACTAAGTAGCGTGACGTTACCATGGCGCCTGTGCCAGGCAATGTGCAATTTGAAGCCATGTGAATTGTCTAAGGCTCACTGACAGGAGGTATAAGGACAGACCCAGGTGATATGGGTTGCCTGAGATGACTTGCAGATGCACCACCTTTACTGGCTACTGTGCAAACTTGCTGTGTTTTAGCCGCCAGACACTCCGCTTGTTATGAGCGTCGCTCCTCCACCCTCCGTTGTTGTTGGAGGGAAACTACTTCCAACTGCCCTGTAGCATTCTTCATGATCCTCCTCCTCAAAGGTCGATCTTGACACCGCTGGTACCAGTCTTCAGCAAGTCCACTCAGCTCCAGGTCATCTTGTGCCACATCAGTCCATCTCTTCTCTAGCCCGTGCCATGCCCACTTAGCCCCCTCTATCCGGCCAAACTTGGGCATATGATGGCTGGGCATGCGGACATGTCAGTCTCGCCTGTCGGGGGAGCTCACCAATAGGACCTTGTCCAGATCTTTCAAGAATCTGTGAGCTCCTCACACAATCTAACCTGGCAAACCCAGAAAGGCTCGTAGACAGGCCAGCCAGAAAGTTTTGAAAGGGCGTAGCAGTTCTGCCGGGGGGGGGGGGGTTCACTTTTTGCAAGCATAGAGTAGAGAAGGCATGACTGCAGCTGAAAAGACTCGAAGCTTCGTGTGGAGTGACAGGCCAGGCAGCTTCCACACAGTGTTACGTAGCCGATTAAACGATAATGCCGCCCAACTGATTCGGAGTGAGACCTCCGTTGTCAATCCAGAACGTGCCATAAGCACACTACCTAGGTATGAAATATGTATTATGCAATGCCACGCCATGGACTCTTATCTCAAAACCTCTGTACTTTCTATAGCATGCGGTTGCAGATGCTTCACCATAGGCACATGCTTTACAGGCATCCTTATTGTACAGTTTTGAAATTTGCATCCCCATAAGAGTTTAGTCACTTGAAAATGTACAGCTTTGTTGCGAAAGGTGAAAAACTTACAGAAAAAAACCCAGCACCACTCAAAGCTCTCCATCTCCACATTTCAACAACATATGAATTCCATGGCACCTAGCCTGAGGAATATCCCCTTCTTAAAAAAAAAAGCAATAATTTTAACTCTTAAAAAAAATAAACGCTTCATGAAGCAAACATTATTATTTGGAGACGTTGTTGTATTGGCAGTGCTGATCAAGTACAAATAACAAAAATTCAACACGTGCAACTAATTGCCTCAAATAATCTTTGCAGAGCTTGTGTGAATTTATTGCCGGCTACCTGCCTTTCTGCTTTCTTGCGATTCCTCATGCCCGAGTCATTCTCTTTGCGACAGTGAGCAAATTATTGTGCAGCGCATATTAGAAGTTAAAATTATTATCATAACAAGGAAGGGAGAGCAGTGTCAGTGGGCAGGAGGACCTCACCGTCATCATAGCAGGACTTGTTGACAAGGCCAGGATTCTCTGCGAGGGCAGTATTCACCTCAGTCACGCAGCCCGTTACAGGCGAGTACAGCTCACTCGCTGCCTTCACGCTCTCCAGCGAGCCAAATTCCTCTACACATGAACCACACAAATGGTACGTGCAAAAAAATAACAGTGTTATTGTTTTCATCAGAATTATTCACATGAACTGCATTTTAAAACTGTACATTTCGTGAGGAGTGCAATTTTCACATGAATGTGTGGGAAACACACAAACAAGAGCAAAAGTAGCCATAATTGGTACCAACAATTGCCCCAGCTCCGTGATCCTATATTGGGATGGCTATCCGACTCCATTAATGACTGTGGGAGGAAACTGGAGTACCCAAAGAAAGATCACGCATGCGAGAAAAATAACAGTTAATCCCCGTTGTGATAGAATGCAAACAAACTGTCTCCACAGAAATCAGGTTTACACACCACACCAGATACTCAACCAAAGTTGTGGACAACCTAGGGGAGACACAGGTCCAATTCTAACACAGGTGGCTTGGTTCTTATCATGGTGCACTATATGATAAGCAGATGTTGTTTTTACAGTAAAAAGTATCTATTGAGGATTCCTGCAACACAATAAACGCCTGAACCGACTAATACAACAATGCATAACACCAAAAGGCAAATAAACTTGCAGCAACAATTTGTGGATAAATGAAACTCTAAGCAGAACCATACAAGTAAAGAGAAGCATGCAAGATGGCACGCTGAAACAAAAATTCTCAACACCAACTTATACAAAGATGAAATTCCAACCATAATCATGAAGATCCTCCTTCTCACCTGCAAGGCTCTCACTGGCACTGCTCCAACATACATCCGTGACCTACTTCAGGCACCCTCCTCAACACGACAACTTTGATCCTCTAATACGAGCTTGCTGCGTGTGCCCACATCCCACCTCTATTCCATGGGTGACAGAGCCTTCTCGCGCACTGCTCCCAGACTCTGGAATGCCCTTCCATTAGAGATTCAATCAGCTGAGTCTCTAGGCATCTTCAAATCTTGTCTCAAGACTCGCTTATTCCATAAGGCTTTCAAGCCCTCTGGATAGCACTGTTGATGCGGCTCAATGTCGTCATGCCAGGATGATGGCTTTCTGACGACCTGCACCTGCTCGGGAACATTTATTCCTTCCTTGTTTGTCGAAAAATAAATTTTTTTCCACTCATTTTATGTCCTATAATTTATTGCTACTACTTGACTTTCAGTTGAACGGTCTTGATGTTGTTGTTGACATGCTGTTCTCTCTGCAGCGCTTTGTTCCCCTAGGGTGAAGAGAACTCTATAAATGCAATTATTATTAAGTAATATTGCGCAGCACAATAAATATTACACAACGAGCAATGGTGCAACAGTGGGATGAGAAAATTTTAAGTATTTAGCACAACAAAGAAAAGAGAATATGCAACCGTTCATGAGGACCAATCAATTTATGTAACCGCAGCTGGGCCTAAATTTTGATACTAATTGAGATCTAAGGTAGCTAGCAGCTGCACCGCCGATCTATGAAGACGAGTGCACACCAGCGCATGTTGCAATCAACAGTAGCCAACGCACCTGCACATAAACACGCAGACACCAGGAGTGCTGGGGTCCCAGGCTGAATGCCAAGCTTGCCACCAGGTGGGAAAAGCATACGGGATTTTCTCACTCAACCATGGCATTTTCTAATATCATTTATTCAAATTAAACGTTTCTAACTCAATGCTAATGCACTGATGCATGCTGAAATTGCCAACTTTGAGCTAAAAATTTGTGCTGCCAATGATATTTAGTACAAGAACTCTGCCCCTTTTATACATGCTGGTGGTACCTCCTCATCTGTACAAAGTCCTGCAATGTTGGAGCGAGTGCCCCGTGTGTGTTGTTATATTTTATTGCTCGTTTCCAGCAATTAAATTGCTTTTTATTCTCCAGCTCCCTACAGACAAGAAACACTATGGGTACTTTTTGCCAGTATACATATATAAGAGTACAACAGGTTTAACCGTATCTGGCGATTATGCAGGTGTTAAGATCCCAAACACCACAATAGACACATTTTACAATGCGTCCAGTTTGCCAAAGCCACACATACTAGTGGCGAAGTATGCAAACAGGTAGCTTTGATAACTATGCATTGTCCTTCAACTGACCGACCTTCACCTGGCAGTGGCTTCATAATCCCCAGATACGGTAAAACCTGTTGTAATCTTATATATGTATACTGGCAAAAAGTACCCATAGCGTTAACAGCTCCACCTAAGCTATAAAGCATTGAGGCCGCATTGTCCTGAGCTGACTGCCTTTTGGCAACGGCTGACACCGGCAAATAGGCTCAAAAGGAAGCCACTGCCAGGTGAAGGTCGGTCAGTTGAAGGACAATGTATAGATTATCAAAGCTACCTGTTTTCATACTTCGCCACTAGTATGTGTGGCTTTTGCAAACTGGACGCATTGTAAAATGTGTCTATTGTGGTGTTTGGGATCTTAACACCTGCATAATTGCCTGGCAATTATGCAGGTGTTAAGATCTTAACACCTGCATAATCGCCAGATACGGTAAAACCTGTTGTACTCTTAGACAAGAAACAATTAAAAAAAGCAGTCTTGAGAATCCAATGACTGCTCTGACACTACTAGGCAGTGTTGCATTAACAGAAGGGATTCTACTCAAATGATGGGAGGCTTATCATAGGAAAATGGAATTTCCACATCATTCCAATGGAGTTGAGTGGCACTACATTGCTGGTTGGAAAAAGGAGACACTAACTTGAATGTGCAGTTGATGTAGGAATTATTATGTAATTTAAAAATAACAGATTCCTGTCAATCTACTGGTGGATGAAGGTTTCTCCAGGGCATGTAAGTCATTTTCGTTGTTTGACCATATTTCACCACGTCATTCCGTGTGCATTAGTGAAACGGGGTGCACAGAAACAGTCTGATATCACCTACTGCTGATGTTAACGGTGATTAGGAAATTAATTCACCACATATGCAGCAGACAGAAGTGTAATGCACCTTAATGTGCTGTACAGATGAAGGGTGCAACGTAAATGTTATTTTTGAAAAACATTCTTGCATGAAATGTGTTGCATGCATTTTATTTTCCTCCTTTAATCTTTCTAGCCGAAACATTACCCAACGACTGCCGTTGCCATTCCTTAATCCTCATTCCCTGCACTTCAAAACCATCTGCCAGTCATTTCACACACTACCAGCCCCATGACCCCATTACGTCATGCAATTCACTACAACAGAAAGCAGCGGTAATGACATATCAATGAGAATCAGATTTCCAGTGAGCTCTTAATTATTTGACTGGGGTATGAAAAGTCAGCTTAAGTGTGGTGGAATCGGTTCAGTTAACCCTGCTTGCGTATACCGCAGAAGAAGTATGCACTCAAGCTCTCATCTCTTGCCAAACAACCACATCCCATAGTACGTGTCTCGACAAGGAGCCTGAATGTTCTTGGACGATTATTCTTTTCATGCTGCTGATGTGACCACCACATTAGAATTAAGACTGAATTGTAATGGAGGTTCTTGGAAAGGAGCTGCCCAACCTGCCTGACAACTCGAGTAACTTAGAAATTCATGAAAATGCCAGTTTCATTGTATTGGTCTTGAGTTGTCCATCAACTTGAGTTCTGGGAGTAATTAAACCAACTCGAGTCAAATTAAGTTGACTGTCCATGCAAAAAGGAGGTACCAGCTAAAGCTGGCTACATTTTGATGAGCATACAGCACTGTGAGTGATGCTCACTCAAGCTACCTAGGGAGAGAGTGTAAGTAGCCACAGTATTGCTACCAAGTTTTTGGAAGACTCAACCAGGACAAGATGGTGAGCTAGCAATCCCTCCATCTGCCCACTTAATCACGCCTAGGCCCTACCTACTCCTCTACCACGCACTACTCAGGCAGCACCACCCTTTACCCATATTATAAGTCGAAGGTGAGGCTGTAACATTTTGGTGCCGACTGAATGCATGGCTGCCTTCCCCTCGCCTCTCTTGTTTCCTCACACCTCTACAATGATGTGTGTCACCCTGGATAAGGGCGCCTGCTAAATAATAATTAAGAATAATAATCCGAGGACAAAACCATGTTTTTTGCAAACACCAGAACTGTCCGCACCAAACCGGGACGTTGGAAAGATTTAGGCCACTCACCCAATTGAGCTAGCTTGGTGCCTACTTCGGGCAATCCGCAGTACACCACATCACCCAATGCTTCCTGGGATGGGAATAGGGGTTTACAGGGTAAGACATTGGGGTTTGGGGAGACAGGCAGTACATGCTAAACAGTGGAGGTAAAAGCCAAAACTCATCTCATAGTCAGAAACCGCTTAGTACTGTACAGGGTCGTGGTGAGCCGGAGCCTATCCCTGCAGACACAGGGTGCAAGTTAGGGATATACCCACGATGGGACGCCAGTCCATCACCGAGCACTGTGGGCAAATTAGTCTGCAAGCCAATTAACCTGTGCAGCAGCATGTTTTGGGACTGTGGGAGGAAAACGGAGTGCCCGGCGAAAACCCACGCGGACACGGGGAGAACATGCAAACTCCACACAGAAAGGCACCCGAGCCGAGATTCGAACCAGGGACCTTCTTGCTGTGAGGCGACAGCGCTACTCACTGGGCCACCGTGCCACCCAAAAGCCAAAACTGTTACGTTAAAACAACTGTTTTTGAAGGAGCTCCAACATACCCCAACTTTTACTAGTTACCTTAACATCAAAGGCAAAGATCCCCCATATAGCCTTAACAGACTGTAGGGTCAAGTGCCATTCGCGAGCACCTATGAAGGTCGACACGGCACAGGAGGGGGTGGGTGACCAACACCACGCCCGGCCGCCTTTATCTCCTGAGTAGCAATATTTTCACATGGCACTAGGTACTTATTTGAGGCTGAGTCGACCTCGGGGAGACCCAGGATCGGTTCAGAAAATCATCACTGGTGTTGGCCGTGAGCAGGATTTGAACTCGTGTAGCCAGGTTCATAGCCGAGCGCGCTAACCACTGGGCCACCGCTACTCCTACCTTCACATCACACGTGTGCCCAGGCACACGAACATCAACTCTGTGGCCAGAGCAGCAACTGTCCAAATGTGCACATTAACTTATCAAGTTCATATTAACTTAGCTGTCTGTTGTGTTTTCAGGTTGTGGCATACATTGTGTGTTGCTCCACGCACAGCGAGATTCCTGAAGAAATTTGTAAAAAAATCTCCCAGCACGTACAGCAAAACGTAGACTATTGTGCTACACAATTGATACAACCGGAAAACGCATCGGAGAACCTATACAGCACAACGGCAAAATACTGCCCAGTAGGGATTCATATTATTATGTTGGATGTTATACACACAATGGCGTTACCAGGATATCTACAGGCTCAATCAAATAAAGAATGTGATGTTTGGCTACTTTGAGAATACCTGCATGATTATACACTTGTTCCTGCAATAATGGTTGAGTAGACAGGTTTATACCTGCCGGCTCTTGACCTGAGTAGAACCTCAAAAAACAGTCCAGTCTGTGCAGAGGTACAGCCTAAATTGTAGGCATAGCTCAAGAGTGGTCCACACCTGTTATACTGCTCATTGGTCTGGGCAATAAAGTAAAATATTTGAGCACATTTTCTGAGCTCAGCCAACTCTGAGGCTTTAAAATTAATAATTATTGCAACGCTATGTTGTATTGATTATATTGTATCACTTCAGAGTTGCGTGCCCCCTCATCACGAACTTAGCAACTGGTACACATTTTGGGGATTTTGACAACAAAAACTGAAAAATATGCAAATGATGGCGAGAAGTGCATGCTTCGTTTTAACTTAGCGACAGGAAAGATAACTCGTGGATAAAAGAACACAAGTTGGAGACATTCTATTGATTGTGCAGAAACACAAGAGGGCTTGGGCAGAATGCATCACCAGCAAGGACAACTGCCAGTGGTCAAGTCGAATGAGAGGCAGCTTGAGGAGAAAACACTTCCAAGGGTTGGTCCACTGTGGAAATGGAGCAAGTGAGATCATCTTGTGTGCCGGTTCTAAGTGGATTGTTGCATGATGTAAGTTGGCAGCATATTGGGGAAGCCATCACTATACCGTGGACAAATCATGACTAATAATAATGACAGATGTCGTGTGTGACTATTACAGACAGGGGCAATGATGTCATTCACCACTAAGTGACAATAACGTCAATAGAGAATTTGCGCCAGACTAGGTGCGCTCTCAAGTGACACATCTACGTCACTATCAAGGTGGTTAAAACGACCATAAGTCACTGGTGCCACTCACCTGGGCATAGTTGCTGATGCCCACGGTGCCCACTTCCCCTTCCACCAGGATCCACTCGTGCTTGTCCGAGTATTTGCGGGCTGTGGGCAGCAGGGAGAAGCAATCCTATGAATTTCCAATAACAGACAATGCCATCAATTATATACGCAATGTGTAACTTTGGGCAAGATGTATTGTTGAAAATGCAGCATGCATCGAATAATGCGACAATCTGTACAGTATTGCTGATTTACTGTCAAGTATTTATAAGCTAAATGTGGCAATATGACATGGGTCTAATACGCCTTGAGGCAGCATTTTTTATTTATTTCAAAGCATTGCTTGGGAAGTCATTACCTACCCTATTTACAATTGCCATCCAGTTCTGTTTGTCCTACCCAAAGGGAGGTTTCACTTTGTTACAAGCTCAGGAATGGCATACAACTTGAAGTTGGTTTGGTGCTGAAAGCAAATTTTGTTTAATATAAGTAGCAAGACATTGTGGGAAATGCCAGAAAAAAACTCTCATGCTACCTCAATCTGTTCACGTAATTCCTTGACAGGTGCAAAGGGTGGGTGGGATGGCGTGTTTAAGAAACAGTGATATCCAACTATTTCTTCACCTAATGTCCTGTTAGAAATATTTTTAGATTTGATCACTTGGAGTAAATATCACCATATTCAAACACAAACACACTCAAAGTAAAGTAAATATAGAAAATAAGTTTTTGAGACAGGGATAGTGGCTCACATCTGTGGTCCAACATATTGGAGGCAGAGGTTGGAGTGATCATGCTCAGATATGTAAAACTCGCAAACCCACGTGGCAGTGAGGTGACAGTACAGTAAGTGGGTCGGTGAACTCAACCTCTACCAAATATAAATCGTACATGCAAAGGACTACAGTACTTATAAAAGGATTTGGGAAAACATCTGAATGCATGACCCTTCTGAAAAAGTGTAAAGGCTTGCCTATGAATCCAGCGATTAATTCATTCATTAATACAGTAAATCTAAATTTGAAGAGGCCATTGGAACACAAAAGAGAATATATATTTTGTAAGGATATTGTTTTAAATAGACTTGAGAATTGCTTTCCAAGGCTGTTCTTTCGTAATAGCAGTATCGAGTGCCTCTCCTCTCTCCTTCGTGACGTTTCAGCTTCCAAGTTGAAAGCATCCTCAGGTGAGCCATTGAACATTCTTACCAAAATGGCAGACCTGTTAACATAAGGACCTATATGGTCAATAAATAAAGTGTTAACCCCTATTTTTATGAATGATCTACTTTAGGAAAATGCACCACACGTTTTTTTTCCACTCGTGCATTTCATCAATGATTGTACTTCACAACAACGGTTTTTACACCATTTGCAACATATAATTATGCAAGAATAATAACACAGCATGAATAGCATAAGGAGAAGTAACAATATATGAAAACGCTACACCAACCACAAGGACAGAATTTTCATTGACCTTTCATTTGGTCCAAATATTGTTGCAGGCAACCACCCAACTCATGTTACAGATTTCTCTTATCTGCTGTAAATAAGGTGGTAATATCAAAATTCCTATGAACTGCGTGGTTGGCCACAATTTTACTCGTGGATAAAAAGAGTTTTCACAGAATCCACAGATGCCATTGGTAATATAAATTGTGGGTAATTGGGCCATAGAAGAGATTTCTCCTGTACTGCACCCTTTCAAGGGTGCACTGGCATTTTGATGACGTTTTACTCAATATTACGAAAGTTAATAACTCTACAACAAAGTATAACGCAAAAATAAAACTTGCTACATCTGCATTTACATTTCACTAATATGGTTTGAGAACTGCCTTTCACAGCTGTTATTTTGGGTTAGCCGAATCGGGAGTTTCCTCTTGCCTTCGCGACATTTCACCTCCCACGCTGGAGGCATCTTCAGGCATTTCCTCCCCCTCTCTGTAGTGACGCTTCAAGGGAACGCTCGACACCGCGATCCCAAAATAAAATTGCTTTGTAAAGCAATTCGCAATTGATCCATTTTCAACCAAATACCCCAAAATGTTGCTGGTGGTGGTGGCGTTGAAGTTGCGGTTTTATTTTAAAAATCAGTCATATTATAACAACTGAGATCACAAAAACTATTGCTGAAGGTAGATTCTGACTTCTGCTTATGCCTATGATTAATACTTAACGTGGATGTTAACACGTTGTTTTTTTTTATTAACTACATACACCCCCACGGACTACTCTGATACATACGCTAGCATAAAGCTGAAAAAGGACAAGTGACTTATCTGTTGGACTCTAGGGGTCACCATAGTTAAGTCTGGTGCCAGATGCAATAGTGGACACCAGTAGTACGCATCAACGGGTAGCATTGGACAGCAGCATCACATATTTGGGAATGGACAATACGTGACAGTGACACATTCATCAAGAGCGGCTGCACCACGTCACAGAATTGAGTCATCGCCTATTCATTAAAGCAACGATTATATAACAAGTCGCCCTAGCATTGCCTGCAGGGCTTGCTTGTAGACGCATCACTCACAAGAAACATCCATATTTTAGTAGTACGATGTCACTGCTTGTGTTGTGATATTACCTGATTAACTGATATCAATAACAAGCCTCAAATGGCGTTTGCAAACTCTTTAATGAGGACATTCTTTTATTCATAATGCAATGTTTTGTCGTCTGGCTCATCATCAAACCACTGTTAGAGACCACGATTTAAAACATATTATGGTTGTGAATTATTAAGGTATCTGTAAATTACTTATGTGCCAAGGTTTAAGGTTCGTATGCATAAAACAAATTAAGTCAATACCTGAGTAAAATCGTATTTAGGAAATCGTCAATTTTACTCAGAAACTTAAACGAAAGTGATTCTGTATGCTGCCCGGCGATGGACTGGCGTCCCATCGTCGGTATATCCTTGCCTTGCGCCCTGTGTCTGCCGGGATAGGCTCCGGCTTCACCGTGACCCTGTATAGGACTAAGCGGTTTCAGATAATGAGATGAGAGATGAGAGATTCTGTATGCATCCATATCTTACATTAAGTGACAACCTGAGAGAAATACAATTCTGTTATTATACAGAAGCTTAATGCATAAAACAGAAGTATTTCCCATTAAGCTGTATCGCTTTAAATGTTAAAGGAGAAATACGTAGCTATTGCAGATAGTACAATGTTTGCATAAAAT
Organism: Mordacia mordax; assembly: GCA_036362905.1. Lineage (NCBI taxonomy): Eukaryota > Metazoa > Chordata > Hyperoartia > Petromyzontiformes > Petromyzontidae > Mordacia > Mordacia mordax. Next base: position 12,598,283 of record JAZEWT010000002.1, read on the forward strand.
GTGCTCCACTATTGCCACGTTACTTGCATTGGTCTCAGGTACAAGAAACAAATACACTTACGTTAATTACCCAGCTACGGTACAGTACTGTGGTTCACAAAACACGCTCCAGGTAGCACGGCCAATAACTGTAGATTACAACTGAAGGTATTAGAAACCGGTTAGTGTCAACTTGTACAAAACATCTTGCGATATTTTAACTTGTATTATTTTTAATGACTCCCTGGAGAAGAGTCCACTGTGTGCAACCCCTCAAAACAACACACAATGACACTACAAACCAGAACGATGGCGAGATCCACAACCGGAATAACAACGACAATAGTTACAACCATACAGTGCTGTAAAGTACTGTACTCAACACTTGCCAGTGGGCCACTCCACCGGGATGCCCTAGTCGGTCACGCCGAGCAAAAGTTATTCTAAGCGGGCCAGGCCGGCTAGGCCAAGTCGGTCAGC
>JAZEWT010000002.1:12604279-12617404 GCA_036362905.1 Mordacia mordax
GCCAATCCGGGCGACGTAACGGTCCTCATTGGTCTTTTATTCATGAAGGGCTTTTGATTTAGAACTTGTTATTAGAAAACACTTGTATAATTCTCATCATGCTGCATGGTGCAAAGTAAAATATGTGATCAGTCTATCGGTAACCCAAACCATCACCTATTAAGAGTCCTCCTCTATTTTTCCTTCACAGCCAGTGATACTGACGAATGCTTTGTGTTGAGTTTCTATATTTGTGCTTCTCAACTACTGCTAATGCAGCAGCATCACTAAATCGTGTTTAATTGGTGCAAGGCGTGGTAGGGGCTGTGGTTGAGGTTGTGGTAGGAGCTGTGGTAGGGGCTGTGGTTGGGGCTGTGCTGTCGATGCGTATGGGATGGCGTGAAAATGGGGGGGAAGGGACGGGGTGGATTGGGCAGGGGATGTTGGGGGGAATCTGACCGTGGCAGGGAGATGCAATGAGCCTGGGTTGGTGGGCTCGGTGGGTGGCGAGACCAGTCAAGTACACAGCCATATCGAGTTACAGAGCATTATATCTACACACAAAACCCACCACTGTTGGACAGTACCGTATATATTGTGGAGGGGGCAACGTGGCGGCACCGTGGTAAGCCGCACCATGAATCCAGCGACCCCAGCTCCATACCCAGACACCGGTCAACTTCAGCAGTAGAGGGCATCTTTAACATACCCAATCAACGTTGAACATGCAGCGTGGTGAAGTATGGTTAAAATAAGCAATCCCTCATATCTGATACCGGCACAGTTTGTAATATACAGTGCGGAATTATAAAAAGTAGAGTATAGTGGTGGCAGTTAAATCGTATAAGCAATTGTGAAAACATGGCACTTCATGGCAGGGACGACTCGTAAACTAATCATGGACGCAATGTCATTTCAAATGTGACGCAATTGGAAGATACAGATGTAGATTAATATTCTATACAGTATATATTTACAAAATATTTCTCACAAAGTACACAATGCCCTCTCCTCCATATGCATGTTTTGTAGAGTACGTGAACTCGTATAAATATAGGAACTCATACAGGTATGCATAGATATTTATACACTTTTAATGTGAAGAGATGCGTATGAGAAAGAGACATTGTATATTTTCTTATTTATGAGCACTGCCCAAGATACTGTGGGGCAATTGACACAGTGGATTGGGGCGCTCTTTATCCAGCAGTGGATTAATCCTGGCCGATAACGAAGATACTGGAACCGTACACCATTTGGCTGCACGTACAGCTCTCAATCCGTTTCACACACAGGATCCTTGATCAGTCATCATTGTTATTATTAGAGCAGAAAGAACCTATTGACCTTGCAAGCTCTAGATGCGGGAATCCTGCGACACAACAAACGTCTGAACTGCCCAATGTAACAGCGCAAAAAAAACCCCAAATAGCTCAATGACATGGTCACGGGTAGTACCACGTTGGGTTCTTCAGCACTATGTCCAACATTTTGCTTCACGTGCTGGGAGTTTCTTCAGGAACCCTAGGAACTAAAAGAAGCCCCTAGGCCATGAGGAAGCTTTGGGAGTGTGTTTTCTATACAGAGAAAGCTAAGGGAGCTACGATTTCCTGAAGAAGCCTGCAGTACGAGGAGCGATAGGTTGGGTATCGTGCCCAACAATACACAGCGGTACAACCCTAAAAGAGGTTAGAAAGCTATACATCACAACCGTGACAAACTACGCAGTGATCTTCCCACATTCATGTGATTGTTTTCTGTCTTGTATTACACACATGGCTTAAATATTTAATTTGCCTTGCATCGTGGTAATGAAGTTGCTTATTATTATCACACCTGTCAAATTACGAATAATAATACAATTTGTAACGCAAGCATATTCCATGCCTGGTCTTGAACGAGACACGGATATAGAGGCAAGACATCTTGGAGCGGTGCCAGATTTTTTAGGAGGCGTCTAACTTCAACAGGGACGGAGGGATCCGCTGCCCTTTTAAGACACCGTGCCATTAATTTTCCACCAAACGAGATGGCTCAATTGTCGGCAGGTCAAGAGGGTCATTCCACCCCTGCACGTTGTTCATCGCTCATCTGATCTGACAGCTTTGCAATGACCATGCATCGGAAAGTTGATATCATCGTCAAATATGTTCAACAAATGAAATGGCCAGCGGGGAAGTGAACCGCTATTCGTTAGGACATCGTGTTTACAAAAAATACCGTCGAGTGGGAAGTGTGGCATTCCCGCTCAATGTTAATGCGCGTGGCCGATTAAAAAATAGGGTGCACATGCAGACAGTAAACGTAATAATCACTAGCGCAACAGCACGAACACAGTTGGTGTTAACGATTTAATTTACCCTATTGCGAGGCCGCTCCATCATTAAAATGCATAAGGACACAGATTGCGAACAGAAATTCATAGGTACGAACAGGTGTTAAAAACAATATACTAATGTAACTTTCTATAAATCCACATTTGTAATGATTCTGAAAAGCAAAAACGTACAGCTGGATATGGTGGTGCACACATGCAGAGGCAAGGGTTGGAGAACTTTGCAGGGATTTCTAACACTTAAGGTTCTGGTGGCCTACAAGGTGTGCATGTCGCTAGCAGTAGAACTAGTTGGATTGTGCACCGATCTGTGCAAGTTTTCTCTAGATTCTCTAGATCTTTCCCACTCAAAGCGACACAATTCTTTATTGTAAAAAGTGATTCCCGACCGTGGGCGGCGCGGTGGCGCAGTGGTTAGCGCTGACGCCTCACAGCAAGAAGGTCCCGGGTTCGAGTCTCTCGGCTCCGGTGCCTTTCTGTGTGGAGTTTGCATGCTCTCCCCGTGTCCGCGTGGGTTTTCGCCGGGTACTCCGGTTTCCTCCCACAGTCCAAAAGCATGCTCCTGGATAGGTTGATTGGCTCGCAGACTAAAATTGTCCCGCAATGCCCGGGGATGGACCGGCGTCCCGTCGTCGGGTGTATTCCTGCCTTACGCCCTATGTTTCCGGGATAGGCTCCGGCTTCACCGTGACCCTATATAGGATTAAGCGGTTTCAGATAATGAGATGAGATGAGATTCCCGACTGTCGGTGTGAAAGTTAATTCGGTGATGAAATCTGGCTCACAGCGATGGTACTTGTGTGAGCACCACTGCCAGCTCAGCTGCATCGCGTCCATCGCGTCCATCGCGTCCGTCACGCCACCCCTCCCCCTGCACTCCATTCTGCCTGCCGTGGCGATCTGTTTTGGGGTTCCCGGTGCTCAGCTCCTACAGCCTCAGCCACGCTGCTGTAGCCATGCTCACTGCAGAGATGGGGCCAAACAAACCGGATCGTTGGGTAAACCCGTCATGAAATACAAAGTATGGACTGATGATGAAAAACTGCAATATTTTTAGTAAATATCCTCGTTTGCGATGATAGGTCTCTAAAATAGACCTGGGATCAATTACAATTCTAAACGTGTGATTCGTAATGCAATTTGGCAAATGAGGCTGCTGTAATCGTAATTACAATTGACAACGGGGAGGTGAATAATGGTGTAAAAACATTTACGATTGGTCTTGTTTACATTACATCAACATAATCATCAACTATGAGCTGTTTTAATTAACAAGTGTAGCAACAATAGTAATTATGATTTACATCTGGACAACTCAGAGGGATTTACAGATATGTGACTTACATCTCATCTCCTCACATTTGAAATGGCATTTGAAAACTAATTCCACTGAACAAATATATTGTGTTGCCATGCCTATACTAAACTATATAAATTTACCAGGTAAAGTCCACTGAGCAATCAGCTCTTGTTCCGTGTCGACCTGGCCACATATGATAGCTCATTGCAGTGGCTGATCATCATCTCATCTCATCTTATTATCTGAAACCGCTTAATCCTATATCGGGTCACGGTGAGCCGGAGCCTATCCCGGAAACACAGGGCGTAAGGCAGGAATACACCCGACGACGGGACGCCAGTCCATCGCCGGGCATTGCGGGACAATTTTAGTCTGCGAGCCAATCAACCTATCCAGGAGCATGCTTTTGGACTGTGGGAGGAAACCGGAGTACCCGGCGAAAACCCACGCGGACACGGGGAGAGCATGCAAACTCCACACAGAAAGGCACCCGAGCCGAGAGATTCGAACCCGGGACCTTCTTGCTGCGAGGCGTCAGCGCTAACCACTGGGCCACCGCGCCGCCCCGCTGATCATCATGTGTGGGAATTTAGAGTAGCAGCCAAATAATCTTAACACACATTTACATATGTGGAGGAGGGGCAAAACCGGAAGACTTAAAGAAAAAATCCACTTCGCCACTACGGAGGGTGGGGGCGGTCGGGGAATAACACACAAACTCCAAATATACAACAGGCACCGTCAGGGTCAGGAATTGAACTCATGACAGCCTGTGTACCAGGTGAGGTGGGTAACATCTCGCCCGGGATACCTGAGCAGGTCCTGCAGCTCACGCTTGATGCGGGCGATGACTGGCGGGCCCTGGTACGTGAGCGCTGTGTAGAACTGCACGAGCGAGGCCCCTGCGTGAATTTTCTCCAACGCGTCAGCGCCGCACGCGATGCCCCCGACCCCCACGATCGGCACGGAGCCTGTGCCATCAGCAGTGAACGCGCAACAAGTGCACAACAGGGACGGATTCAAATATCTCTGTGACATCAGAGCAGAAAAAATCCCATATTTCCACCTGATCCTGTACCTCTCCAAGATCAACTCAGCCTTACATGTGTACCCGGTACGGTGTGTAAACATCAGTGATGGGGCCTGGGTGGAGTGCTGGCCACTCACCCTTTTGTGTGCCATGCTGGTACTACTCACTAAGGGCACTTTACCTTACACTCTGTTGAAGCTATATTGGAGGATCGCTGTCTTTGTCTTTGTACATGCATGTATATAAACGCGTGCGTGCATTTGAGCAGACCTCCGGTGAGCTTGTACATGTCCCGCACGGTCTGCGTGGAGAGCTCGCGGAGCGGTGCCCCACTTAGCCCGCCACCCTCGGTGCGGTGAGCGGACTGCAGCCCCACTGGCCGGCTCACTGTCGTGTTGCTCACGATGAGCCCGTCCACACCCATCTGCACAGAGCAGGGCACAGCAGAGGTGGCACCCACGCTGCCGCATCACCAGAATGCTCGATTGCCACCCTGTTACACTGTAGTAGCCACACGCACTGTTGATTGATATTTTCCGGTTCGCCGTTAAGACTCAAGGAGTAGGTAGCATGTGACTAGTAGCCACAGCCATGGGAGAGAGATATACTAGATGTGGTGTGCCGGATGTGGAATCATCTTCCCAGTCAGACAGTGAGGTGGACACCTGGATGAACACAGCTCTGACCTCTGTGATGACGGCTGCGATGTCGCGTTTGTCCTCGTCGGTGAGGTCAGGTGCAATCTTGAGCAGCAAGGCCGGCCGGTGTGGGGTCGGCAGTGCGTCACGTGCACGCACAACCTGCGTAATGCGTACGCAAAAGCTGACAAAGATTCCCCAAATAGACAGCACAGACTGTTGGGCCAAGTCCTGTTCGTGAGCAGCTTTTAAAGGAGCATGGCACAGGAAAGTGTGACTGGCCAGCACAATGTCCCGCCAACTTTTTTTCTTGAGTGCTGATGTTTACACATTGTATTAGGTTCTCATTTAAGATTGAGTAGACCTATGGAGGGCTCAGGACTGATTCTTCTCTTCTTCTAGGTACCATATCATACTGGACGTTGGTGACAATGGTCTTCTACAAATCTCTGCTCTTTGAACTTCGAAGAATGTCCATTGTTGATATGTTCATCCATCTCGACAGACTCTTGACATAAGTCAATCTCTGTTATCCACGATCTCTTTATATATTTCCAGTTATAATCAGATTATAAATTTACTCATAATATGCCTGAGAAATTTCAACTGTCTCCTTCTCATGTAATTCAACACATTCTTTCTACATCCCATTAGTGACAACATTTCTTCATTTGAGATGTGACTTGTCCAAGATACCCTCAAGATGCGTCTAAAGAACCACATTTCAGTTGCCTGAATTCTCTTTTCTATACTTGGTGATATTGTCCAATATTTTGATGCATACGTGAAACTGGTATAACATTACAATCGAGAACTCTTCGTTTTGTCCCCATAGATATGTTATTATTTATCACTATCTTTTTTTTTATATTGAACAAGCTCTCTTTGGCCATCCCTATCCTCAATTTTATTTCAGTACCATATTTACCATCTGATGTTATCCAGCTTCCCAGATAGTTCAATTTATTGATCTGTCTTACATTTTCATTACCCATTTTGATGTTGCATACAGGTACACTTTTCTTCTTTGAAATTACCGGTTCAAGGGATTGAATTCAAGTTACACAACAACAATCGCCATTCGCCAGCAAGTGATGGTGACATCACCACGCTGCTTGTGCCAGGTCATATGCACTTTAAGGCCACATGAAGTATTGAAAGCTCGCCGACAGGTGACGGTCAAACCCAAGTGTTATGGGTTGCTTGACTGAGATGGCTGGCAGGTGCACCACATATGCTCCTCACTGTCAACTTGCTGTGTTTTAGCCTCCCGGCTCCGCTCGCTGTTGTAAGCTCCTCCGCTCTCCGCTGTTGTTGGAGCGTGACCAACTGCCCCGTATCGTCCTTCACGACCCTCCTCCATAGAGGTCTATCTTGACACTGCTAGTATCAGTCTTCAGCAAGTCCACTCAGCTCCAGGTCCTCCTTTGCCATGTCAGTCTATCTCTTCTCCAGCCTATGCCGCGGCCAATTAGCCCGCTCTCTTCGGCCAAACAGAAGCTGCGTGGGCATGCGGTGGTTGAAAATGCTGACTAAAGATCCAGTCCCTGCAGCTTCAACTACCGAAGGAGCTCACTAATGGGACTCTGTCGAGATCTTTTTGGAAATTGTGAGCTCCTCACACAATCCAATCTGGTTAAACCCAGGATGGTCTGTTGGCAGGCCAAATGGAAAGTTTCAAATTGGTGCAGATGTTCCACCAGGGGGGGGGGTCCATGGTTCACAAGTATAGAGAAGAGGAGACATGATTACAGCTGAGAAGACCAGAAGCTTCGTGTGGAGCGACGGGCCACATAGCTTCCACAGAGCCGATGAAAAGATAATGCCGCCTGAATGAATCGGAGTGAAACCTTCCGCTGCCAAACCAGAACCTACCATAAGCACACTGCCTAGATATGAAAACGTTTACACTCTCTCCACAGCTGCCCCAACCCCCCAAAAAAACCCTGTTATTGTTGCTGATTTTCCGTTCTTATGTCATTGTTGTTGACATGACATTCTTTCCGCAGCTCTGTGCGGCGCTGTGACCTTCTGGTAAAAAGCGCTCTATAAATGCAATTAATATTATTATCATTCATGGAGAGCTGATGGGTGGCGTGTTGATGCATTGCAAACCGCGCAGGTGTGTAGTTTTGGTGGGGCTGATGCTAATACCCCACCTATTTGTGGCATGCTCCAGGTTCAACAGCAGAGCCTGCAATGCCTCTGCAGAGTGAGTGGCAATTACCAAATCGTTACCATATATAACATTGTTGGCCAGTAGACAGCCATTCCTTGACTGCACGTAGGCATCGATCAGCCTCCCAATGTAGCTCTACCAGATGGAAATTCCACTGGAACATCCATAGAAAATCTCTCAAACTAAGTGGTCAAAAGAGATATTAAATAATGTAGAAGCCAGAGGGCATCCCTGTCACACCCCAAGGTGAACAGAGAATGGCTTTGACTCCTGACCACGTAGCTTTACCTGGGATTGCCCACCATACTGAAAGCCCTTAATGATTGTGAGCAGAGAGTAAGGCACCCCGAACGTACGAAAAGCAACCCACAGCCCTTGCCTATTGATGGTGTTGTAGGCCTTGACCAGGTTAATAAAGCAGAAACGTAGGTCCTGTTGGAACTCCCTATACTTCTGCTGTATCAGTCGGACAGAGAATATGGCATCTGTACAGGACTCCTCTGGCTTGAAACCACATTGGGATACTGCAAGCTTTACCTCAGCGTGCTTTGCAAGGCGATGTTGAATAATTCTTGCGAGGACCTTTCCTGGCAAACTGAGCATGATGCTCCTGTAGTTATTACAATCGATGCGGTCCCCCTTCTTAAAGAAGCGGATCACTCGGGCATCTTTCCAATCCCGCCGAACCCTTGCTGTGCTCAAGTCAGTTGTAATAATGTCATATAGGGCAGTCTGCAGACAGAAGCCACCTTCCTTCATCATTTCGCTTGGGAGATCATCTCTCCCCAGTAAATTTCATTACCAAAAACCACGAGTCAACGAAAAACCTAAGCTTGGGTGACACACACGCACAGGCACATACAAGCACAGATCTCCCATCTATCCCACACAGACTGTCGGGGCAAGTACTGTAGTCGCACAGACTGCTCACGTCAAATTTGACCTTGATTTTGACCCCAACCACAACACGGACCACTACAATGGCCAGCACCTCTATTGCGACACTATGATCTGAAACATGATCCCAGCCTCTTGACCACCGTCGTCACCTGCTGCAGTAGGGCCCTCAGCTCTGTGCATCCCTGCAGGGCTCGCAGGCCCGGCGTGTTGGGGCTCGACACGTTCACCACAAGGTAGTCGGCCAGCGCGCCGAAGCGCGTCACCCCGACCACGTAGTCGTCCGCGGCACTGGACGACAACTTGTTCTTGCCCAGGTTGACACCGAGGGGATGTCCAGCTGTGACGGAGTGAAATAGAGGGAGAGCGGATCATGCGGTAACCGGAGTGGTCGGGGGTTTACTAATCCGGTCGGCAAGATTACATCATCGATCGCATTATCATCACCACCATGTTACCATCATCGTCGTGTACGATGGAAGCGAGGGTGAGGGCGAAGGTGTGAGGTTGTGTAAAACCAGGGGTGGTAAGGGCAGGGCTTATCTCATGATCATCGTCATTATAAGCAGGAGCATAATGATCGTCATCATTAATAAACAACGTTTATCATCATCATTAAAACTACAACCATCATCAGTAGCAGTACTATCATCATGCTGAAAAGAGCAATGCCTCCCCGCCCCCCACCACCATGTGTCGATAGCAAATGGTCACTTCAAGCATTCTTAGCAGTTGTTCTATAAAATCTCCTACTAGATGAGTGCAGGGTGATTCGCTGCTCCGCACAAGTGCAGAATAACCTTTACGTCACGTAAAACGAAATAAGACAATTATTATTTGTCTAAGTTCCTACAGGAGTGCCAAGATCCCAGCACTGGCTTGAACACCACACAACAAGATGAATATCCGTGTAGCCTTTAAACATCGATTACGGCAAGTGCTGTCAGCGAGCACCTATCAGAGGGTGGTTGGCCAGCATTACACTTGTCCGCCTTTGTCTCCCGAGTGCCAATGTTTATACACTGCACTGGGTAATCATTTAAGGCCTAGTCGACGTAGGGGAGTCCCAGGACTGGCTCAAATGTTGGTCACATACACGCACCTCGAGACAGCTCCTTCTGTGCGTCTGCCCGTGCCTGCAGACGTGCTGCCACTACTTCATGCCCATCGCTGTTGAACCCGTACCTGCAAGGTGAAGAGGTCATAATAATTATAAATACAATTTGTAACATGGGCGGCACGGTGGCCCAGTGGGTAGCACCGTTGTCTCACAGCAAGAAGGTCCCAGGTTTGAATCTCGGCTTGGGTGCCTTTCTGTGTGGAGTTTGAATGTTTTCCCAGTGTCCGCGTGGGTTTTCGCCGGGCACTCCGGTTTCCTCCCAGTCCCAAAACATGCTGCTGCATAGGTTAATTGGCTTGCAGACTAAATTGCCCGCAGTGCCCGGTGATGGACTGGCGTCCCATCGTGGGTATATCTCTAACTTGCGCCCTGTGTCTGCCCGGATAGGCTCCAGCTCACCACGACCCTGTACAAGACTAAGCGGTTTCTGACAATGAGATGAGATGAATTTGTAACGTGCCACCATCACACACTGTTCGCTCGCTCTCAAACAGTGAAAATAAATCGCAGGCGCAAAGAGTAACCACTTACGAGTGGAAAGGCAGCAGCGCCCACACAGTGAGCCAGAGATGAATTGCTTGTCTCGCAATACTTCCCCTCAGTCTTTAAAGTCCTCTGTATGTTAAGGTGTTATCAGCCAATTAATAAGTGCTTACACGTGGGTTTTCGCCGGGCACTCCGAGGAAAACACACACGTGCGGAAGATATGGGCCCCACGCACCGATTGATGACTGCGCCGTCCTCGCTCAGCCGGAACACGCGAGGCTTGGGGTTTCCGGGCTGCGGCAGTGGCGTGACGCTGCCGATCTCCACAAAGCCGAGGCCCAGGTGGTAAAGGGCGTCCACCGCCTCGCCATGTTTGTCGAAGCCGGCCGCGATGCCGACGGGGTTCGCGAACGTGCGGCCAAACACACGCGTCTCCTGTGGGATAACGGTACACAGCGATGTCATCACCACCTTGTCAAATAATTACACCGCACCCACCATACGGTTCATCCCGAGTGTTGCAACGCCAATATGGGTCATCCAATCAGAACCGCCACAGTATCTCAACTACGATGGCAAAGGGTCATCATAGTCCAATCAGAGCCATGGCAATGCAGAAGTGATTGGTGAAGTTTCTCCTTACTAGGAGCAAAATAGGACGATAAGGATACCTATGGAGGGCCACCACACATGAACAACAGCCACTTCTGTCACTGTAAGAGGCTTTAGGGGATAAGAAGTGACTTTGCATGGTGCACATTTTTTAAATAATACCCTGGCCAGGTGGAAAATATTCTCCCCTCTATTACCTCACTGGTGCAGCTACAATGCTTGCAGTGACATATCATCTTTAAGCCATTCCAAGTGGTACGCCTGAGCTTGAAGGAAATAGTCACAGGGTGCACCCAGTCTTCGGTTCCCCACCCCAGTCACATGCAACCATGACAAAGTCCGTGGCAGCAGAATAACAGCGACCAACTGACCACACACGCGCCAGTGCTCACCAGTGCAGGACCGTCACTCCGGGTAGCGCGGAGGCGAGGGCTGAGGCCCAGCGCCAGCAGGCGCACGGAGAACGTGTGCGCCGTCTCGGGCAGCACGACGCGCTGCATCGCCGGCATGAGCAGCTCTCGGTAGAAGCGCTCGTTCCCCGAGACGACGCCATGGCTGACGAAGATGACGCCGCCGCCCCCGAGGACCAGCAGCGCCTCGCGCAGCCGCCGCTGTATCGCGGAGGGCGGTGAACAAGCATTAGCGACAATTCACACGAGCGGCTAACGATACGATGGATTGTCAAGTAATCCACAACAATGTAATTATGTTCCGAAAATTGGTTATAATTATTTTGGTTTGGTTTGACGCTTTAAGATGGTGCTGCATTTCGTTTTTATTTGTGGTCTCACTTCTATGGTCCAACTCAACTGTCGCATATTTTGTGTTGTCTCTTTCATATTTGTCCCAGTGTTATCGTCCCCCATTTGTTCAGTTAAAATTCCTACCGTACGTATGGCACGTCCCGCCTTTATTGCTCCATTGCTCAAGACCGATTTTTATAAAGGTCCTGCATTGGGGTGACTGCTCCACAGCTCAGAGCCCTTTGTTAGCGCACTGCTGGATGAAAGTCTCCCCACACCACGTCTGTTCAAAGGGTTGGTTATTTTATCATGCTTCCCGCCGAGCTGGTCAGTGAGGTTGCAGATTATGGTCGTGGCAACCTGCGCTCCCGCTGTCGTGGCGACTTGGCGGCTGCATTTAAAAACAAACGTAATCACGTTTAAGCTTTACAGAGGAATTCCGGATTGCAGATCTCGAAATAAGCTAACATTCGCGTTAACTCACAAAAACTATACGCTTATACGATAATTTCGTGTTGGGCAGAATGAGCATCATAATAATTTTGTCAGTGACAAATGCCTCTCCCAGAATCCTACAACTTATCTTTAACCCCCTTTCATCGTAGAACGTTTTGAGATTCGGTCACATTCGCACACTTCATACCACTGTTTTTGCTTTAAATGTAATTTGCTTTATTGTACTCGGGTTGCTTTGCCATACTGGTGACCACCTGATCAGACATTCATGAAAATGAAATTCATCCCAAAAAAGTTGTTTTGCTGATTTTCAGTTCTCATGTCGTTGTTGATATGACGTTCTCTCCGCAACTCTGTGCAGTGCTTTGTGACCCTCGGGTGAAAATTGCTCGATAAATGCTATTATTATTATCCTGGTCCCTAGAGTTTTCATCGTGGTTTTTTTTACCATACTTCATTGGTTCAGATAACTACTGATGTTGATTTAACGGTGGCAGGGAATCGAATTTAAGTCGCCGAAGAGAGGGAAATAATAATAATAATTGCACTTATAAAGCGCCTTTCACCCGAGGGTCAGAAAGCGCTGCACAGACCTGCGGAAAAAATCAATCGATCGGGTAAACCTCCCCAGCGACAATACACAGCGGCTTGTTACCACTGTGTTAAACGTCATTAAGGAAAGTAACGGTGCAATCGCTGTTATAATCACAACACACACGCGGGTCGGTAGTTACAGAGCCACCTTCCACATGGCCAGGCGCCGCGTGTCCTCCGGTGGTGATGTGACCACGTGGGGTAGGCGGAGCTTCCGGGATAAGGCGGAGCTTCCGGGGTGAGGCGGTGCTTGCACGGAGAAGGCGGCGCTTATACCGACTAGGAGGCGGGGCTTCCTACCGATGAGGAGGCGGGGTCTCCGCTGAGCAGGAGGCGGGGCTTACATGTTATTATAATAATAATTGTATTTATAGCGCTTTTCACCCCACGGTCACAAAGCGCTGCACAGAGCTGCGGAGAGAACGGCACGCCAGCAACAACGACATTAGAACGGAAAATCAGCAACAATAACATTTTTGGGGGTTTTTTTGTTATAAAATATACACATCATTGTATAACATGTAAAATATGATCTGATTATGACAGTTTAAAATCAATGCAGCCGTTGCATCCATTTGCACAATGAAAACAAGCGCAACAGCATTCTTTCATAATAACACTGTCGCCTTGAAAGTAAAACAAAAATCAGTACGTTTCTATATGTTTAAATAGGCGACGTTTCGGGGACTGACCCTTCTTCATAACAAATGCGTACATTTATCTCATCTCATCTCATTATCTGAAACCGCTTAATCC
>JAZEWT010000002.1:12628047-12642294 GCA_036362905.1 Mordacia mordax
GGGAGGGGGGGGGGCACGTGACGCACGGCGAGCCAATCGGCGCACGCCTATGGTGGCCGTTAGACGCGGCGAGGCACTATCGACCCCAGACGCCCGGTGCGACGCACAGCCGCGTCGCGCTTTCTGCCGGTTCGCCAGTCAGCGAACACTGCTAGCCCGAGCGGTGAGTGAATTAGTGAAGTGGTTGAAGTGACAGGCAGCCGGGTTTAACAAAGGCGGCGCCCTCTCCAGCTTAAAGACCCCGCTGAGGCCTAGTTGGGCCTACGGTGAATATGAAACCTCTGGGCTTGCCTGGTTGTCTCTGCTCTCGCTGGATCAGCCTGTGGCGGTAGCGGACGAGTCCCACGAAGCCCACTTGGCTCATGCGTCCACGTATATAATCGACACTTCTTATGTTGGGTTTTTTTGCGTTTTTAACTGTTGTGTTGATAATAAATGATACGTTGATAAGTGTGCTGCGTATGAGTTTCTCGTGCTATTGGGGGTAGCACAATTTATCCTAACATCGGACAGTCGCCTGCAACGTTGAGTTTTTTGCACCCGGTGACATTGGCTCCTGATCACTTTAATTAAACTCTTATTGCATGGTTCGATAAAACGGCAACGTTATAGCTTATATTGGCCAGTGCACTGGTCCACACTGTCCTGGCTTGCTACGGAAAGGTGCGTTGCATGATCACCGAACCTTGCGCGTAGTGGGTGGGCTTGTGTTAAATAGTTACAGTATTGGAGCTGTGTTTAGTTTCATAACACTGAGAATTTCCACAAAGTTTGTCTTGTGAAAACCATTGCGGCTGGAAGAAAATAATCGCTTAAGGCGCTGTGTGCCACCGGTCTCCCCCTGACATGCTGATTGCAATCCCTGCTGACAGGGAGAAAGCTTTCCCTATTGCCGATGTTCCTTTGATATGTGGGGTTAAAAAAACCACATAGGCGTCAATTCAAAGACAGAAAACAACTGCTGTGCTTTGTTAGCAATTAACGCCTTTTTTACGTATACTCTACATTCCTTTGTCCATACACTCATCGATGAAGGCCTCCCTACTCAGTATATGTAATGAGGTCTGTTTGAACATGCTGCACTGTGCCTGTCTGAGTGTTAGGGGGAGTGACAGGATCGGCGAGTTGGCACAGTAGAGAACACGAGTGATGTCTCGGCCAGTCATATTCGGTCAGCTCATGGCACCTGGGCCTGTCCCGTGACCTCCTGTTAGTGAGCCTTAGACACTTCGCATGGCCTCAAAGTGCACCTGGCCAGGCATAGGCCACTTAGTGACAAACGGCGGTTGTTGTGACAGGATAGGTCCAGATACTGTGTATGTTAATTAGCCTTCCTGAGGACTGAAACTTGGGTATCTGGCTTCATAATGCTTTGCGCTAACGACTGATCTTTTCCTCCTCCTCCAAAACTTAACCGATGTAAATATGTTAGGTCGGCTAACGCACACTTCATGCATAAACACCAGACTATACATATCAGTTTTAAGTAACTGTTTTGACCACTACTCTACGTGATACACCGTAGGATATTAAGAGGCAGCGAATTGTTTTACCACACTTTATGCACGAAGTTATGAGTTCCCCGTGGTGAAGAATGGTCGATTAAACCTCCATGATCCATATGGTGAGGGGAGACGCACCTCCGTTAGTGGATTGACCAACAACTGCAAACGTATAAAATTGCCAAATACTGTTTAATGCAGTGTAAGTGGCAAATAGGATATCGTTGAGAATTCGAGATGGTGTTTATGTTTGCTCAATTATTGAAAGCGTGTGTCACTGTTAGTGTAAATGATGCGGTCCACTGACGTTATCAGAATGTCACCCTGGCTATAGTTTCTTATCGACTGGATTGTCAGTAACGACTAAGTCGCTCATGTAGCTAATATTTTGATGGAGTGCCGACACTTAGACCGCATCAGTGAGATCCAGGAGCTAAGTCCAGGTTTTGCCCAACTGATTTACCAGGTTCTGAAATCGGGATGGTCTCAGCCTGGCCGCCATTGACTGCACAAACATTGTATCCGTATTAGCGTATTCCTTCTCTGATAATTAAAATATTCTTTTCTTCATTTATTAAATTGATTTGAAGAGCATAAAAAAGATACATTTCTTCAATTTGATTGAAGAGCATAAAAGAGAAGATGATGAATTACTGTACTGCTATATTGTCACCATTCGGCGTCCTCTGTGGCACATGGTGAAGCCACATGGCTAATTCTGGTCATTCTGATTTGCAATTGTGTTGTCCAATGAAATTAATAGCAGTACAATTTAATTGTGATTATCAGAGAGAAGCAAACAATTGCTGTTACTGCGGTTCTGAGCATGCTACTTCTTCTGTGCATTGCCTTGGCGTTGAGTAATTTTTGGTCGCTACTACTTACCGATTCGGTTTAAATGTTAATTTTCACTCAATTAAATCCCCTGCCACTTTTGGCATAGCTATAAATTAAAGTGCTGTACGCAACCGTTTTCTCACCCTGTGTCCAGCATTAAGCTTGTTCACAAGCTACCTGTCAAGTTGAGATATAAAGTCTGCTCTTTTGAACTGGCTTCTCAGTGTAATTTGTATATCTGTTGTAGCGTTGCTCTCATGAACTGAAAATCCATGAGCTGTGTATAAAAAACAAAAATGTAAAATCAAAGTCAGTGTCAACACTCAACATTTAGTGACCTTCATCTCCTTAATTTAAACATGTAACGTGCCGCTCATAATTTGCATACAACTCCAGTGTGAGGAACCAGACAAGTAGCAAAGGCAGCTATGTGGTTAGCCAGTGCAAATTTGACGCCATCCTCTGGTTCTTTTTATATTAAGATGTTATTGAACAGTTAATTAGTGCTTACATGTGAGAGGAAACCAGAGCACTCAGAGAAAAGCCACACATAGAAGGAAGCAAAACTATATTTGTCTATCCAATATTGATGGTACAGGTGCAGTTCACATTTGCTGGCTCGCATTTTCCTAGAAAGTCAGTGTGCAGTATTTCGGGAGTTCTCAACCTTTTGCACCTCATGCCCCACTTGGGTATGGTCTCCATGGACCACTAGGTTGCACTCGCGGCCCACTGATGGATCGCGACCCACCAGTTAACACTGGCCACAGTATGGTACCTGAACCCACATGATCAATGAACCATGAGTGCTGGATTACAGGTGTGTTTCCCGAACACATCATTTCTATCATGCACCACCATTGGTTGATAGACGCAAGTGTGAAGTGAATCACTCTCTCCAAGCCATTTATTTCCCACAGTGGAATTCCTATTGTCACTTATCAAATTGTGATTGGTTGCTCACCCCCTGCTGACTGATTCAACCTCTCATTGATGCTTGGATGTTTTTTTCAGTAATCACTTTTAAAATCTATTATCAGTTGCTGAAGATGTGGAATTAAATTTAGAACACAAATTTTGTAGCAATTCAATCTATTAGCATATGCAAATATTCAAAATTCCTTCTGCAATTATATGTCACTGGTCATTGGCAACCATCATGAGACAACGTCACCACTCATTCGAACATGCAAAGCCACACACAGGACTTGACTTTGATTTTTATTATTATACATTTTAATGTGTTGCAAACAAATATTTGACTACTTATAGAAGGGTTTGCATGCAGTTATTGCTAGTGTTGGTAGTTGGGATTGTGCAAGAGTTGTTTCTTCAACAGCATAATTTACTATATTCCGCGCTTTCCACGGGGTATATAGGGAGGTGCCATAATAATCGTATTTGTATTTCTAAAGGGCCTTTCTCCCGAGGGTCACAAAGGGGTATATGAGTTGACCTCTTAGTAAGGAAGTGATTGCAGACTCAATAGGCTGTTGAAAAACAATGTATAAATATTGCGCACAGCAAACGAGCATCAACAATATTTAATGCTGAACTGTGTTATAGATAATGCTGCTATTTCATTGTGCCATCGTCCCAGGGCTGACACCCCCACGCTCGCACATCGGCAGACGTCCCTCAGGTCACTGTCGCTGCCGCTCCCTTGGACTTGCCCAAGAGCCCCTCCATGGCGGACACACTCCACTCGGGCTCGCCAAGCTCGAACGGCGACACGGACCCCACAGATCCTGCCGATTCGTCAGAAGGAGAGGACAACAGGAGCGATGCAGGTGAGTGGCATTGCTGCGGCTCGTAGCACACTTAGAGGGCGCTCGCGGGCAGTGTTGTTGAGTGGCTCGTCATCGTTATCAGTTACGATGAATTCACCTGCTCGATGAAGGCCTTCCCAAACCATTGCAGTCTCACTATTCTATGGTGTACTCATCCGGTTTGTACCTGGGCGTGAACTTGATTCATTCGCTTCATCTCCTTGGTGGACGTCTTAATGGATGCGTTTCGTCAGTAGGCTGCCACTGTCATTACTCATGACCACCAGTCATTGTCCCTTCTGATGACGTGTCCTAACTCTATTTTTCTTAGCAGTCCTTGACATCTTCAAGCCCAAATGTACACATTTGTTCCCACATGTGAACATGAATTGGCCAATAATTATTTAATTTATAGAAAACCTCAGAGCTTGAGAAAGTATTGGCACATCTCACCACCTAGCTGCTACTTTTTCCCAATTGTCTGTGGTTCCTCATGCCCCCGTGTCATTTTCTGCAAAATTGAGCGAATATAATCCATGTCTCACGTTAAAATGTATTGCTATTACTAATCACACAGACCATTAATTTGCGGTAAACCAAATTGACGCTGTGTTATGCTGACGTCTGCAGGACAAAGTGATGAGGGGTCCCATCTGTCGGAGGAGAGGGATGAGGAGGATGACGATGATGACGATGAAGCAATGACAACGCACCACACGGATTCATCTGAAGCAGCCGATGACGACACTCAGAGAGACGAGCAGGGTGTGTGGTGCCTCCTTGACAAACCTTCACCGATTACAGGAACCACAAGCACCTACCTCTTCTGTCGTGTATTATTATAGTTTTGTTCAATACAAGCCTGAAGGCCTATGATTCAAAGCAGCCAGCGAAACATCCGTATTGATCGTCCAGCGTGTACGAAATAACACGCTTACAGTATTGAGTGGGATGAAAGGAATCTGGCAAAAGACGAACAAAGTTTCCAAGCCAGCAACAGAGAGCACTAATGATAGCACAGCAACTTCAAACTACCACTTTTCCTGTACTGAGCCACTGTTATATTATTAGTGGTAAAACATGATGGGAAGGAGTTTTAAAGTAATGATAGCACAGGTAGGGATTGATTCGGGTACTGAATTGAACGAGGTTGTAGCGGATTGGGAAGAGTTGTGGGAGGGCATTTTAAAGCCAGCCTGTGTTATAATATGAGGAGGATGAAAAATGCTGTGTCCTGGAATGTGGTGGTCAAACACCATCAAAATGAGATTAAACAGTCACTTTGGTAAGGCAAGTCATTGATATGAGCAGAGTTGTCAAGGCGTTTAGTTCATGATAACAATGAATACAGGAGTAGTGATAATTGAGCTACAAGGAAGCATTCTGAACGAGGGAAAAAAGACTAACCGAGGAACTAGATGCACACAGGCCTGTCATGAGACATCATGGCGTGACAGTGGTTCTGTTCGTAACCTCACATTAGTGCGTGCAGCCACTTCCATTGACGAGGAGGCAGCTCCGGCAGACGAGGAGGATGAAGAGGAGGACGAAGGGGAAGAGGAGGAAGAAATATCTGCGGCGGTGGCAGCACCATCATCTGACGAACCCCTCGGACACATCGGTGGCGACTCGGCCGGAGCCAACGCCGTGAGCCGAGCGAGCCCCCAGGACGCTGGCACCAGCGGCGACGGAACTGACAAACCAGAGGACGGCGCGTCGAGGGAGCTCGATGACCACGAGCTGGACTACGACGAGGAGGAAGCTCCTGAGGTAATTGTGATGATGTGCTGCACCGTAACACTGCAGTCATGACCCTACCACGCATTTCAGTATTGTTTCTCATGTTGTGATGTAAATGTAGTGAAATCAAAATTGCTGGGCTGCATTTTTATTGTCTGTTTTAACAAGTCATGATGCATCGCTACAAAATATGGCCGTTGTATGTTTGCATTGATATTTATCAAATATGAACATGTGTTTTGCCCATACTTATCTGGAAGACTGTAGCAATTGTCACCATTTGCTGTTAAGGCTTAGTAAAAATGAACAGGAATAGTCTTAAGGCTGAGGTTTTTCTGTTTTAACAACAATTGTTATAATAATAGCGTTATAGACCTAATTGCATGTTTGGGAGACCTCTTTATATTGTGGGTAAATTTTGCTTCCACTGGTTCAAGTAATGAAGCCTCAGCATTGAATTGAGCATTTGTATGATTGTGTGTGCACCCAGATGGCCTTGTGTGCAAATGATATCTAACGTGGGTATCATACGCCCTTTTGTGGGTTCACTTCCTCTTAGTTAACAAATGAAGTGTACCCTGTCTTTCAGCCGGAGGAACAGAAGACCACAGTTGCGAAGGAAGTGGTTGCCGTGGTGCCAGAGGATGTGGCGGCTAGCACAGAGCGTCCCCCTGAGGAGGGTGAGAAGAAGAGACTCGGAGTGAAGGAGCGGCTTGGGGAAAGGGTGGCCTCAGTGGGAGAGAGGGACCGGAGGCTCGAGGGAAAGTCGGGCGATGATGGGGAGGTGGATGACGATGGAGAAATTGAGGTTTGTCTTGTTTACATCACTGCATTATCATTTGCATCATTATTCTCAATCCTCTGTTGGAAGAAGATCTCCACAAGCCATGACCATCTGTCATGGTCCTGTGATGGAACGATCTACCAAGCTTCTGTTATGAGCAGATTTCATCCTTCGTTTTTTTTTTGTGAATGTCCTCTCACTTACCTGCCACTCAGTGATTGAAGTTGATAATTGAACATGTCATTGTGTAGAGTGGTTAATAATTGTCAACGGTGTGAATCAAGGTGAGGTGAATGCCCCTGATATGGTGATTGTTTGCAGGACGATGACCTGGAAGAGGGAGAGGTGAAGGAGTCGGTGGACAGGAGACCACGGCCAAAGGCTCTGTGCAGGTTTTTCATAAAAGGTGACATGCGCTCACTCTAGCGAGTCATGCGCTGCGTAGACTCGTATGACACGGTGTGCGTTTTAGTTACATCACGGGAGAAATGGCAGGGTTGCCTAAAACTGAGAACACTGAGCTGTAGCTGCTGAGATCCCTGGTTGAGATCACGCTGCAGGTGCTTGTTGATAAACCCATATTAAACGGGGTTTTCAAGTGGAGTGATATTGTGGTCTCCCCAGTCGTCAGTGATTACACCCAAAAAGCTATATTATTATATTATTATTTTTTACTTCAGCTCTGAGAAAAATATCAGCTCTGCTGTCATGTCTCGTTTTTATTGTGAAATAAACTTCAAACAGGGCAATGCATATATTACACTGTGAGCAATCTGAATGGCTGCATCGTCTAGTGACACTGGAAATACAAATTTAAAAAAATGTAGAAAAGTAAATAATTTTAGCAAAATCCATGTGACCAAAATGTAAGCTTCAGTAAATTCTACAGTGGTTTTACATCTCCCACTGCTGGCCCCTACTTACTCTGTAGCTCTGTATGTAATGTTTCTACACAAGCCTTATTATCCCCTCTACTCTCTGGTCCAGGTAACTGCACGTGGGGCTTCAACTGCCGCTTCATCCACCCTGGGGTCAACGACAAGGGCAACTACTCCCTCATCCAGCCCAAGATCGATCCCTTCTCGCCTAACGGGGCTCCTCCTCACCTGCCTCCCCCACATCCTGCCGTGCCCCCCAACCCGTGGGTGAGACCCTCGACCACACACTGACTGACTCTCATACGGGCAGAATACATTCAGTATACTGGAACGATGTAATGTAGATGATTACAATGAACAGATGCTCATGTAATTTACTGGTGATTACTAGTTAATTGGAGATTGTTATTGAAAAGTGTTACTCTCTCTGTCTTACCGGTGCGTGGCGCCTCTCTCCTGTTGGCTCGTGTCTCCTGTCCCATGATTGGGCGTGTCATTATCTCCATGCCCCGTGCATTTGAGCAGGCGACAGCAATGATGGAGGAGCTGCTGCCACCACCGCCCGTGGAGCCTCCGGTGGAGAGCGCCTGGGAGCGGGGGCTGCGGCATGCCAAGGAGGTGACACGAACTTACACGTGCAAGCGTGCATGCAGGGCTGGAGCCCAATCTTCCAGCGATGCATGCATTTATGGAATCAACTTATGTTTGTACACATTTATATCTACAATAAAGCATAAGGCAAGAACCTGTGCCATAGTGGCAGTGGAGGAATGTCATGGGTGCTCACTGAGTCTCATGACTCTTGTTAAGGAAGGCTCTGCCAAGTTATCGCAGAAGTCGGCAATAGTTCTTACATATTAGTCCAATTGAATAATTTACGGGTAAGTTTTCAAATTCGGCAGGTCTTTTAAGTTCGTATTCATTGACCTACTCTTACAAATGAGTGAATAAAGCTGCATGCAGTATTTTTACTGTTAAATTTATCAGGGCAACCGCTCAATGAACCATGTACCTCTGCAACAACTAGCGAGTGTATTACCGCTGCGCCACATCACTGCCATCATAAGCGATTAAAATTGATTCTTAGGATGACGTGGACATCACCCCCCTCCCACCACACCCTGACACCATGTGCACCCATTGCTGGTCATGGCACAGCTGATGAAGAAGGCAAGCCTTCGAAAAGAGCAAGAACCCGACTTTGAGGAGAAACGCTTCACGGTAACGGTGGGCGGCGGTGCCGACGAGGAACGGGACTTTGACAAGGAGAACGAGTACTACCGCGAACGCATGTTCCGCATGGGCGGCCCTCCACCACCACCGCGAGACCCACGCGACATGGGGTACGAGGCGGCAGCGACTCCTCGCTTACTCTTATAGATGTGGTGTGCCGGGCAGAGAAATGTGTCGGGGTTTCCGACCTAGCACATGCCGCAGTCACAGTTAAATCCTGGTCTCTCATAGGCATGTATGGTCAATCATGGAGAGCCAAACACTCAGGTAGTCTCGTGTATATAGACCTACAGGACTCATGTAGAGACCCACAGTCTGAGACAGGGCTTAATATGTTACTGCATACTTTCAGGGTCACTGGTAGAATGGAATGTGCAGCACCTGATGAATAACCACAGTTCTTCTTGAGATGCGTACTAGTTGTGGTGTGACAAGTACTGGATGTCGTATGATGTCCGGTTGCTGATGCAGGTCTCCTTAGCTACAATTAAATACTCATCTAATATAGACACTACTTATCTCACGAACCCTTCAACTTTCGCAGCGTTTTAGATTAGCATAGACTCCCAAAGACAGACAGATTCATAGACACAAACTTATGGAGACCCATATACTCGGAAAAAGATCCACAGGTTCAGGCGAAGACCCACAGTCTCACGTACAGATTAATTTCTCACCAAATATTTTCTGAGGCTCTGAAAGACTTGAGTAGGTAGCTTGTGAACCATTAGTCATAGCCCATAGTGGGAGCTATACCCGATGTGATGTGCCAGCCGCAGAAATGAGTCACTGACACGGACATGACTGGCTGAAATGGCTTTCCTTGGTGAATGACATCACTAGAGCCTTATGATGGAGTAGTTCACCATAAATTTAAAAACATTTTTAACATTTCTCAAGAACAAAACTTTGATCTCTTGTACAACACCCTTGGATTTATAACCTGGGTGTGTGTATCTACAAGACAAGAACTGTTTATTAATTGGGTTGCGTTTTCCTGAATGTTTAATTCAAATTGGCAGCGAAGGTTTAGACGTGATGCGTGTGGCTTGCGTTGATGTTCACAGTGTGCGCGTTCCATCGTGTATCTTGTGCAGCGTGTCCATCTTGCTTCTAGCAGTCTGTCGCATTACCTCATAGATGGCGCCATTGTGCAGCTGTAGCATCTTGCCTCGGTGGGCCCCCCCCTCTCGCCAGTGAATGTTGAACATTGATGTTGAGCTTCTGCTTTTTGCTTTCTCTCCCAACTGCTGCGCTAAGGGAAGTGATGGCCTATCAGGAGGCTCCAGACTACGGGTAAGCCAGGGCTGGAGCAGCCTCCTCTCTAAGAGATGTCTTTAAATGCTGGTTTATGTTCAGCAGTTCTGTCGACTTGTAACACCTGTCCGTCACGTTTTTTGTCTCTTCTTGACTAACATCGGTCGCAACCCTACTGTGGCTTAACACTATCTTCTGCAGACTGTTTCTCTATTCTTACATCTTCAGATGTTATTGGAGTATAGCATATCGGAGTTACGTGTGTCAGTAGCCCTCGCATCACCACACTGTGAATAGTTTGTCCCTCGTCATTGTTTATTCCACGATATCTCCCATCGGTGGCTGTGAGCGAGTATGTGCTACTTAGCATGCCGACAGTGCTTCAGGCTAAATGCTAAGGGGTGGGTGCTTCATGCTGTCCAGGTACGACCCCTACTGTGACCCCTACTATGACCCGGAGGCGGACCCCTACTGGCGCGGCGGTCACTTTGAGAACTTCCGCGTGCAGTGGACGGACCCAGAACACTACCGCTACCGGGTTGGCCCTGCGGCAGGCCGACCACCGAGCCCGGTAGAGAAACAACACCCCCACGTTCATCGGCACGTCCCAGCGTAGCACAGCATACCCTACACTCTGAATACACGTATGCAGGCAGAATTTGGTCAATAGGTGCAGCAGATAGGAGAAAGTTCACAGCTTTTGAGCTATGGTGCTGAAGGTAACTGTTGAGTATCCTATGGATAGTAAGGAGAGACGTACTACTTGCAGAACGGCGAATGAGCTAGACTGAGCAGTTGTGTTGGACCTTTAGCTTTGAGGGGAAAACAAGGTAAACTTCTGGATAAACCGTTGATGTTTGGTGAATTAGAGGGGAAAATTAGCAGCAGAGGTACACGAAGACGAAAGATTGACGGAGCATTGTGATTGTAACCGAGATGAGAGTATAGCAAAGCCCAAGTCATGGACTGTGAAGTACTTTCACCATATTTCCCAAACACTCTCTGAAGAGGAGAATGACAGAAAGAGAACACTTGAAGCTTCCACGTCATATAAAATGCACATGTGGCTTTCCTGCACTGTTTCCGCCTCTCCAGGACCGATCGCGGGATCGATTCCGGGACCGCGAGCGGGATCGCGTGCGCGACCGTGACAGGGAGAGGGAGCGGGAGCGTGAGCGGGAGAGGGAGAGGGAGCGTGAGCGAGAGCGCGAGAGAGAGCGCGCCCGCGACCGCGAGCGGCGCAAGGAGCCGGAGATGCGGGAGCGCGATGCTGACAAGGCGAAAGCTCGGCGCGATGACAAGGACAAGTTGCTGCGCGAGAAGGAGCGTGAAAAGGACAAGAAACGACCCAAGACACCACCCCTGCCCAGGTCTGGCAACCGCTGCCTCTTGCATTATGCTGGCTCTGTCGATGGGACTTCTGAGTCTCCCTACCAGTCCAAAGCATAAAAACACAAACAAAATCAAGGACATGTTTTTTTCCCATATTCTCTGCACTAATTTTTTTTACGCATCTCATCGGCCACACAACCTTCTGGGAGTGAATATATTCAGCAGCATTGGGCCACAAGAAAACTCTTGACTTAGTTTTAGGATCTCATCCTAAAGTCAGCTTTACTTAAAGCAATGCTGGTAGACGTTATATATGAATGCAAATTTGTCTAATGTAAAACGCGAGCATGATTAGGTTCTTCACGGAAAACACAAGCAACAAATCAAGTAATTTGCTAGCTATTCAAAACAGACGGACCCTACGTGTTGGATTATTGGGCAGGAGTGTGAAGCTTTTCTTGGTCCACCTCAGCAGGCCGATGGAGGTCGACCTGCCCCCGAAGAAAAAAGACATTACTGTAGGAGCAGTAGTGGGGACGGGGCCGGGCCCAGTGGGGGCAGGATCGGGCTCACTGCCCCCGCCGGGCCCCGGTCTCCCCCCACGGCCCGACGACTGGAAAGACCCGTGGCAGCGCTCCAAGTCACCCAAGAAGAAACCAGGAGGGAGCGAGTCACCTACCCACCCCCGGCGCGGGCGGCGGCACCACCGCGGCACCGGTTCCTCTGCCTCCATATCGTCGCGGTACGTGTGGGGCTCCGATGATGCTGTTTCTGTCACAACTGCGCTCCAGCAGCACTGGCAATAAGCTGCGGTATACAATACACTTACAGGAAATAAGTGTATTGTATACACTTACAGGAAATAAGTGTATTGTATACTGCAGCTTAGTGCGCTCCAGCAGCACTGGCAATTACAGGAAATAAGTGTATTGTATACTGCCTCATTGTCCTCTTCACAAACGCACAACAAAAAAAGTGGAAAATATAACTGCCGAGACACATACGTACCTCTCATTGATGCTAAGGGGCGTATGTGTGTGTTCCGTGTGTGTACACGTGGCTTCAAGGTACATATGGCCTGGCACAGGCACTGTGGTGACATCAACACAGCTTAGTGGCGAATGGCGGTTGTTGCTGGGGGGTAGGGTAGTGTAGTGAAAATGGCGGATTCCTGTGCATGTCTCTTCTGCAGCTAAGCTTATACAATATTTATCTATTACCATTACTTTCCACATGTTTTTTGATCTCTGGTAGCTATTACATTAGAGTGCTTGTCTGTGTGCATCTGCCTTGTGTTATTAGTAATGGTTATTTTTTGTTTAGGGCAGCAGGTATGTTTGTTAATCGTTGTGGCGCGTAGTTTGCCGCCTGTTTCTGTACTCGGCTTTTTATGCTCAGTTATTATAGTTTTAGCTGCTATACTATTGGTTGTTCCTGTTTTTGTTATATGTCTCTGTGTGTGTCATGCGCATAGCAATGTGTATGTGTGGCTAAGTGAGCCTGTGGTGTGGTGCGTGTGGGTGGGTGGGTGTGCTGGGGAGAGGTGGCTCAGCAGTTAGTGCGCGTGGCTACAAACCCGGTGATCCCAGTTTGAATCCTGCTCACGGCCAACACCAGTGACGATTTTCTGAACCGGTCCTGGGCCTCCCCTCGGTCGATTCAGCCTCAAATGAATACCTAGTGCAATGTGTAAATATTGCCACTAGGGAGACAAAGGTGGCCGGACGTGGTGCCGGTCACCCATCGACTCGTGTGCCGTGTCAACCTTCATAGATGCTCACGAACGGCACTTGACCCTACAGTCTCTTGATGCTATACGGGGGATCTTTATATTTGTGTTTTGTGCTGGGGAGTGTGCTGATGAGCATGCAGGCCGATGAGTGTGTATGCTTGTCGGCCTGTGCTGGTAAGGGGTAGTGAGTGCGTGCTCATGAGCATGTGTATTGTATGCGTTGTTGAGTGTTATGCTCTGTGCTGTGGTGTGTAAGGGTGGGGGTGAGAGGTTGGGATAGTCAGTTTGTAGGGGTGAATATGGTGAGGGTGGTCAGTGGTGCTTTGGTGGCTGTGCTCACAGCATCCACAGTGGCCACGGGAGCTTTTGGCTGGTGCGGGGGGGCTGGTAACACTCTCACCGGAAATTTCATTACCTAAAACCAGGAGTCAGCGAAGAACCTAAGCTAGTGCGTGAGGCCCCGGAGGAACAAGCGTTCATGACGCCTCCTGGCCAAACGCCCATTTGGTGAAGCCGGGAGACTCATTACCCACCCTCAGGAGTCCTCCACAAAAACAAAAAGCTGCTGCGTGTGGCCACGTGAAATGTTTGAATGCTTGATGCAGAGGAGAGGTTGTCACTCCTCTTGTGAGGAGCTTTTACCGGTACCGTCTGGACCTCTGTGGTATACAAGAGATCCGGTGGGCTGGTTCTGGCTCCAGTCATCATGAGGTGTGGACAGGCCTCAACTCAGGACAGGAAACTGCCAAAAAAAAGAGTGGCTCTTTTTCTGACTAAGAGAATGAAGGGGATGTCGGAGCATGGCAGTGAAGTGTGAGAGCCTGAGTCTCAGGCTATTGTGGGCTTGCCTCCCTATAATTAAGGAGCTAGGAATGGTGGTGGTGGTAGCTTACACCCCCACTGGAGATGAACATCAGTGGAGAGATGAAGGCAAGGTTGATGAGTCAGATCTCTTCTGTGACCTCTTGTCCCAGATGCTGGCTAAAGTGGCCCCTCGGGATAGAGTCATCCTTTTCGGTGATTTTAATGCCCCAGTGAGTCATGATGCAGACATCTGGGTTGAAGTGTTTGGAAGGCATGGGCTAGATCAGGGGTCCTCAAACTTTTTAAACAGGGGGCCAGTTCTCGGTCTCTCAGACCGTTGGAGGGCCGGACTATAGTTAAAAAAAACAAAAACCTATGA
>JAZEWT010000002.1:12664147-12677134 GCA_036362905.1 Mordacia mordax
GGGGAGACACAGAGACGAGAGGAGACAGAGCCACTCACACATAGCCTCGTGTTCCCACGAGTCTTCCCTGTCATAGGAGACACACGGAGACACGGGGAGACACGGAGATAGAGACAGACAACGTATCACTTGAATATGCCATGCTTTCTTGGTAGGCTTTTAACTTTGTAACTTTCTAATATATCCCAATACTATATATACAGTAACATATATAAAATGAGTTGCACATCATATAACACAACGGTATATAACCTGATCGAGGCCCAAGCATCGGGCCCAAACAGTCTAGTCATTTCTTTACTTCGATTGTGCCATGCACAACCATGAGTGCAACTTTGAAGTTGGGATTAAATTGTATACTCTATCGTACACCTCATTACTAGACCGGCACCGCAGCAATTATCAATCAATTAACATGGAGATTAGTCATCAATTAATATATGAAAAATAATCGATTAGAAAAAGAGAACAGTCATAGTGAACAAACACGTGTACCCATTTTAACAATGCAAGTACAGGGCGATCCGTTTAGAGTCACCCTACTTTTATTTTCAGCGGAGCGATTTACATCCACCACCCCAGCCTGCACACCCCGCCCGCCACTGGCCACCCAGCAGTTCCATCACAGTCAGCAAATCGCGTACGGTGGAGTAAAATGTGGGTAACTCCCACCTTCTTCCAAGTGTGGAACAGTAGGTCAATATATCCTTCAGAAAGAAGTTCTGGATCTTACTCGAGTAGCGGTCTTTCCGTCAGCAATGGCTTGAACAAGACATTGTAGAACTGCCTTGTACCTTTGCTCACCATGTATTGTCCTGGATATGACGTTAAACTACATCCCACAGTAAGCCAGTCACAATTTTCATGGTATTAGTGAGACAGGTACCCTATCTGACCAGAGTTACGGTTGAAGCCATTGGCAGCACAGGATGGTGGATCCTGTGCGGGGGACAACGGCAGAGGGGACCTGCTTCGGTTAGCAAATGAAAATTGATTAATGAAAAATGCGCAGAAATAGAAAAGCAAAAAGGCAAAGATGATACATCATTGTATAGCAATATCAAAGACATCAGAGGTAACGGAGTGTGCACTACTAGTGGATGCATACAAGCTGAAAATGGTGACATACTCTGGAGCGAGAACCATTTTTGAAGAGATTATAATAATAACAGTGGCGGCGGTGGTAACAGCGTCAGTTCCAGCAGCGAAATAAACAACAGCAACAGTAGCAGTTGATCTCCACAGCTCTGTGCAGCGCTTTGTGACGCTCGGGTGAAAAGCGCTCTGGAAGTGCAATTATTATTAAAGAACGGCGAAACGTCGCTTAGGAAAGAGGAGGAGCTCGTGTCTAATATAGAGGGTGCGGCATAAGTTGATTTACCGAGATCAACGAAATCACTTTGTGATGAATATGTCTTCATTCATTCATTATCAATACCCGCTTAATTCAGTACATGGTCGTGGAGGCGGCGGGGCCTATCCCAGCAGACAGAGGGTGCAAGGCGGTGCCATACCGAGGATATGACGCCAATACATCGCAGGGCACTGGGGATAATTTACTCAGCAGGCCAAGTAACCTCGGCAGCAGCGTGTCTTTGGACGGTAGAAGGAATCCAGAGTAACGGGGGGAAAGCCACGCGGGTATGGGAAGAACACGCAAATTCCACACAGAAAGGCACCCGAGCCGGGAATTTAACCCGCGGATCTTGCTGTGAGGCGACAGCACTACCCACTGCACCACCGTGCCACCCGATTATAGAAATTGTTCAAAGTGTCCTCCATCATGTTCAATACATGCGCCAAATCCTTCGAGCACTGAACAACGCACAGCGCAGCGGCCAAACAGTCGTGTGTTGTAATTCAACGTCTCCAACTCGTCACGTATCAAACTATTATTCTCGGTAAAACAACTTATGCCGTACTATGTACAACAAATTGCGCCGCGTCTCGGGCATTTTGGCGCCGTGCCCCAGCAATCGGGATATTTTATGTTTGAAATCGCGGCTTGACCTCTTGACCTCATGCTCTAACCCCCTGCCTACCCCCTCCTCGTCTCATGAAAATATGACCACGGCTGCGGCGAGCACCAGCGCGAGGAGCAGCGCCCCCCCGCAGAACGCGGCCACGAGGCGTCGGCCCGGGTAGCAGCACGGATCACCGCGGGCCCCCTCTTCTGTGAGCATCGCCACGGACGAGCCGCTGGCCGTCGAGTGGAGTTCAGCTCCGGGTTCATGCGCGGCGACCACGGACCAGCGCGGCACGTTCACCTTGTTCTCCATCTCGTTGAGCATCGTGCCGAGCTGCCAGGGAAACACCACGGGAGTTTAGTGAGAGGTGGAATCTTTTCAACAACTCCCAGGGATTGACCCAGGAAACGGTGGTCCTCTCTGATCTACTGCAGAAGTGGTCGCGACGGATGTGGTCACATTCTCTGTCAACGAACTATGAGGAAAAGCCGTCAATGTTACTGCTGCGATCACCGGAACCAGAGCATGGATCCCACGATCCAGTACTTGCCCCCTACAGTGATGATTCATGAGCAGTGCCACCAGGATACACCCCCAGCCTCTACAGAAGCTACTAAGAGGCATCAGTGTTTGTTGCTGGCAGTTTGACGTTTTAAGCTTGTGAGCCTGTGATCAGTAAACGTGTTTTAAAACAAATATTACCATTCAGTCAGTCAGAAAGTGGGATAAAAAAAATTGATAGCGTTTTTTTGACTGGTGCGGTCGCGCAGTGACCTCGCCAGTGGGAGTCGTTCACTCCACTGTTGGGCCACGTGGCAGCATGTTCTCGACGCTACGGTAAAATCGTTGTTTTTCTACGCAGACTGCTCTCACAACCAATATGATGAGATGACGATTCGTCATTAGATTATTTTGGGTCAGACCGTCCTTTTGCTGTACTGTTGGCATTTAATATTAACCCTCCACCGACCGACACAGCCAATCAAATTAAATTGTCACGTAGCAAATATGCAATTCATGTATAATTGTAGAAAAGCAAATATAAATTATTGGCAAGTCATCCGTTTATTCAAGAAAAACCTGACTGCTGATGAGACCCTGAATGTGGAAACCGGGTCCAGGTTTTGTCTTGTTTTACAAGCATTGCTTATAAGATGCCCTGTCGGAAGGCCATGTTGCTGATGATGATTTTAGATAATTTTGCATGGAGGGACAGATGTGCGAAGAAGGTAAATTACTTATCTGTAATTCTCCCCCAGGGACATAGTGATTATTTTGTGATTATTCAGCAATTTTGCAGAAGCAGCAGAGTTGTATATATCTATTTAGTTATTTTTTATTGTAAATGTGTATGTGTGTGATGATGTAAGTTGCCCTGGATAAGGGCGTCTGCTAATTAATAATAATCAATAATAAGTCTCGGGCAGCACTGTGGCCCAGTGGGTAGTGCTGTCACCTCACAGCAAGAAGGTCCCGGATTCGAATCTCGGCTCGGGTGCCTTTCTGTGTGGAGTTTGCATGTTCTCTCCCCGTGTACGCGTGGGTTTTCACCGGGCACTCCGGTTTCCTCCCACAGTTCAAAAAACATGCTGCTGCATAGGTTTATTGGCTTGCAGACTAAATTGCTCGCAGTGCCCGGTGATGGACTGGCGTCCCATCGTGGGTATATCCGTGCCTTGCGCCCTGTGTCTGCCGGGATAGGTTCTAGCTCACCCCGACCCTATACAGGATTAATCGGTTCTGACAATGAGATGAGATCAGAATAATACGTCTCATCGCCATTCTCCAATCCTCAGTGGCACGCGCTTAACCGTTGTATGATATATATATCACGCGATCCATCATACGCCGGAGTAATTGTAAATTGCAGAGCGGATAAGCAACACCGGGCCGATGAAGTCGAATCGGCCTACATTGTGGAGTCAGTTGTCAGTTTGTCTGAGTTAATCTCCGCCCGCAGCAGTTTTCCTCGTAGGAATAAGCCTCGCAATCGGCGGGCTCCTCCAAACAAACTCGAATAGGAGCAGGGAGTTGACAGCATCGACGGCTCTGGAGGAACGGAGTTAAAGAGAGGAGTTCCACACAATGGCGGCAGCAGGACAGAATGAGCTCCACTCCTCTCGCACTGAGCAAACAGAGCAGAGGGCACTGGGAGGGGAGTAGATTGAGACGAAAGGGAGAGGTAGGAGAGCGCGCTAGGAGAGTGGCATGAGATACAAGGAGCCGCTTCACGAATTTGCATGTCATTTAAAAAAACCCCAAAAAGTTATTGTTGCTGATTTTCCATTCTTATGTCGTAATTGTAGACGTGCCGCTCTCTCCGCAGCTATGCACAGCGCTTTGTGACCCTCAGGTGAAAAGCACGCCAGAAATTAAATGTGTGGTGTCAAGCCTCGCGTCGTCCTAGGGCGAGTGCGTCGAGGCGGCCGAGCCAGAGTGAGCGGGCGATGTTAGGAGTCGCCCGGGGTAACAAAGGTGGTCACTGAGGTCCATTGGGTAGTGGGTAAACATCACGTGGGCTGGAGATTCGGCCAGAACGATGGGGGCACGTGGATGGTACGGATTGGGTGAAGACGTGGGGTGATGTGACGTGACGAGGTGACATCTGGGGAGATATTTAAGGCAGTGTGCGCAAGCGCAAGAGAGAGTTCCCATGGGGAAATGGTCAGGAACCTATGTCAGAATGTAGCAGCAGGATTGAGCGGTTAAAGTGCAAAGCGCGGGAGGGTAGGAATGCAAGTGTGTGGTGTTACCTCGGCATGGTATTGTGTTATTATGTTAGATTTAATAATGCATCGAAAAACTCAGAAGCCTCTGGTCTGCTCGCTGAGTGAATGTGGCACGCATGCCATCGCTCGCTGGTCTCAAGCAGCCCGCCACGTGGTCGCCTGTGCGCGTCGGAACCCGATACACTGTCGGCGGGACGAGATCGACTCTTGGAGAGAGGTGTCCCCGCCAGGGTTTCACAAATTATTATTATCCTTGCGCAGGGGGCATGCTAATATTCTCTGTATCGTTTCAAATCTAGTATATGTACTGCCGGAGTGAGATGAGAGAAAGAAAGAGTGTGTAGGGGAGTGGCGTGTGATGAGAGGAGAGAGGAGAGTGCATGGAGGGAGGAGAGTGAGATGAGAGGAGTAAGGCAGCAGCGAGCGTGAAGCGGAGTAGCGTGAGATGAGAGGGGAAGATGCAGGAGAACGCGTGGAGGGGAGTGGAGTGAGATGAGATGGGCAAGGTAGGAGAGTGCGTAGACAGGAGTGAGATTAGATGAGCAGGGAGAGGCAATACAGGCGTGAGTCCAATAGAGGATGTTGAAGAATATGACTGATATCTCGAAATCGATCCGCGACTTGATTAACAATACTACTCTCAGCTCGCAACGCACCGCCGCCGCCTCAACGTTCGCTCGCCCCTTTGGAGAGAGAGAGAGAGACTGATATTAAACTGATAATAACAGATACTACACTTGATCTTAGCCAAAAGGCCGAGAAGCGATAAAGGACTGAGAATCAGGGGTGCGAAGAACTGCAGGCTGGCGGGAAGATTAGCTAGCATTTCCCGAACTCTGTGGTCCCCTACGTTTTAAGGTGTTTACAGTCATTCAATGAATGCTTACATGTGGGAGGAAACCGGAGCACCTGAAGTTAGAATGCTGGAGCTATAAGGTTACATTTACGGGTGCGGGTGAGGAGACTGGCAGCTACTATTTCTATCGACTTATGTGTTTAATCTCGCACTAATCCCGGGTCCGCACTAATGGATTAGGTTCCTCGCATTTTGTTTTATTTTGGGATACCAGGCAAGCCGGCCCTTTGCCACTGCACCTCTTCATCGCTCCAGTAGAACCGGCGGCTTTAATAGTCCACAATGCTGATGATGTTCAAGTAGTAACACGGAGCACGACGAGTGGTAGCATCTGCCTCTATGCGCGCGGCGGTGGCTAAACACGTGGCTTGGTGTCCGACACTGTGGAGGAAGCGAGGGCTGGGTGGATCACCGCACAAAAATACTCTCATCTCATCTCATTATCTGAAACCGCTTAATCCTATATAGGGTCACGGTGAGCCGGAGCCTATCCCGGAAACATAGGGCGTAAGGCAGGAATACACCCGACGACGGGACGCCGGTCCATCGCCGGGCATTGCGGGACAATTTTAGTCTGCGAGCCAATCAACCTATCCAGGAGCATGCTTTTGGACTGTGGGAGGAAACCGGAGTACCCGGCGAAAACCCACGCGGACACGGGGAGAGCATGCAAACTCCACACAGAAAGGCGCCCGAGCCGAGAGATTCGAACCCGGGACCTTCTTGCTGTGAGGCGTCAGCGCTAACCACTGCGCCACCGCGCCGCCCGCACAGAAACACTGTGACGCTCAATTCCCGTGGGCATCGAGGCGATACCATACCCTGGCTCGCCAGGAGAAGGCAGCACAGCAAGCGGACTAATCTCCATGTGTTTCCAGTGGAGACCGGGATGCCCTCTAATGCGCGTGCGTTTTTTTTCTTTCTCTTGCGTGCTCCGGTTTCATCTGACGTGTTTACCAAACACTCATCATTAACTGGCTGGAAACATTTAAAAATAAAAAAAAACCTTGTAGCAGGACCCTCTTGAAAAAAGTCTTACGGCTCTCCTGGAGACTCTGATTGAATGTCTGTGCGTTATAAATTATAAACTGTTTTGAAGGGGATGTCGGTCACGGGGTATGAATAGTTGTACATATTGTATAGTGTATTTCTTGTATATTTTGTTGTTGGAAATTTTGAAGACCAAAATAAATCGGACTTAAAAGTCAAAATTCCCGGAGAATCGTGGGAGTCAAACGATTTTAAAGGCCCCAAGCAACATGCCTCCTGAGATGTAAAGTCGATGACAGATCAGAAGTTGGCTGGGCGCTGCTGACACATTCGTGCGAAATAACAAAGCAATGAGGGCAGAGATCAAGATGAGCAGCAGGCAGAAGGAGGCGGAGGAGTACCCGTACAGGAAGGAAGGGGTGGGGGAGAAGTAGCGGCCGGGTCTGAATGTCGAGGATGAGAGAGGAGGATGAGGGGGAGAGTAGAAAGGGAAGGGATCTGCACGAAGGAGCGGCGTATGTTTTCACAGCGGGTGTTGTGTGGAGATCGAGGAGAGAGAATTATAACAGGGAGCAGGGACACACACAAATGTCAGGTGATTTTTCACGGGAGGCTTCGGTTGATTTAGAGAGATGTATCCCGTGGGCGCACGTGTAGAAGAATACGGCGATGATCGGGCGGACATGCGATCCAAAGTGGACGCGTCTGCGTTAATTCATTGACAGTGTGTCGTACACCCTTCTCCACCCGACACAGTCAGTTAAACAGTCACGTAAACAAAATACGACAATCTATTGCTGCTTCAGCAGCACCACCCTTGTGTGGCAGAGCAATCAATCCATCACAACTCTTTCACTGTCCCGCGTTGGTCAAAAGGGTTTAATATATTTCGTTATAAAATGTGCTCCTCTGGGGTCTTGTGGGGTTCAGTATTAATGTAAGAGGCTCACCCAGGAAGCGGTTTTGTGAGCGGCTCGACTCTGGGAAACACCGAGTTAGTTACTCCAGCCAGTAATGTGCGGCCAGTAAATATGCCAACACTCGGCTAATGTTGGGAAAACGTTGGCATGCGGTGGGGCCAACGTTGCCATTCGGTTGGAAAAGTTAGACCAAGGTTGTATCAAAGCATGCTATCGGTGCGATTTCATCATTATCAGTCCCCGCTTAATCCTGTACAGGGTTGGTGGAGGGGTAGGGGTGGCGAATCCTGTCTCGGCCAGACACATGGCACAAGGCAGGGCTGCACAAAGGATGGGACACCAGTCCATCGCTGGGCACCGGGGGAAACTTAATCAGTAGGCTAATGAACCTATACAGCAACGTGTTTTTGGACTGTGGGGTGAAAACGGAGTACCTGGCTAAAACCACATTGGATATCGTGAGAATGTGAACATTCACACAGAAAGTCGCCCGAGTCGCGAATCGAACCCAGGCGCTTCTTGCTTGAGGCGGCAGCGCTTCTCACTGTGATACCGTGCCGCCCTGAATGCAACATCTCGATGCAACAGTAGACAGATATGGGGTGGATGCTACATGCTTATAGAATGCCACGTTTGCGGTTGGATTGTTTGTCTCCCTGTACCCAACATTTGTTTGCATTTGATATGTGGTTGGATGCAATATCTGGCGCATTTCCATTAACAGACCACAATCGCACACGCACGCACACAAAGCTCCCCGCTCAGCCTTTAACAAGCCCTTGGGGCAACTGATGTTGACGAGGACCCATGAAGGCCCGCACCGCACACGAGGGCGTGGGTGGTCAGCACCATGCCTGGCCGCCTTTGTCTCCCTAGTGGCGATGTTTACATATCGTAGCAGGTACTCATTTGAGGCTGGTCGACACAGGGAAGGCCCAGGACCCACTCAGAATATCGTCACTGGTTTTGACGACCGTGAATGGGAATCGAACTCGGATATTCGAGCTAACGGCTACACCATCGCTCCCCACCTTACACAGAGGCGCACGTACACACACAAGCACCGCGCCGTCCTCGCACCGTCCCGGTAGATCTCCCCATACCTCCTGCACGTCCTTCTCCAGGGCCTGCGCGTCCTCGGGCCCACCCTCATCCGCCGCGCCGTCGCGGCTTCTCACGTTCTTGGCGCTGAGCGCGCGGGAGGCCACGGCCGCCGTGGTGCCGCTCACCCCCGTGCGGACGCGCGCGCCGCCCACGGGGAACTGGCTGCTGATCTCCAGCGCGCGCCTCATGTCACCCTCGAGGAGCTCCAGGCAGCAGGAGAAGGAGACCCAGAGCCTCTCAAGTTCGGCGCGCCTCTCCCCGGTCACCTCCTTGTCGCGCAGCAGGCGCGTGAGAGCGGCGCGCGTCGAGGCGGCGATGCCGTGCGCGCGCTCCCGGGTGAGGCGCAGCTCCTCGCGGAGGCGCGCGCAGTCGGCCGAGCCGCCCAGGCTCACGGCCAGGTGGTGGTGGCACGCGGTCACCTTGTTCAGCGACTGCACCAACGCCGCGCACTGCGCGTCCGTCTCGGCGCTGCTCGCTCCGGCCATGGTGGCTTTATGGGCGCGAGCGGTGCTGGTGCTGGTGATGGAGTTGTTCAGCCGTGAGGTGATTTCAGAAGATCTGTTTTGTAGATCCGACGAGACCAGATGTCATCTAACTGCAAGTTTTTTGAATCCGGGGCCGATTCAATCCGACGCGGTCCAATCTTATACGATCATAGGAAACCAGATTTCATCGACCCAGATGACAACGGACCAGACCCGATTCGACTGCGTATAATATCAGACCAGATATCATGTCAATTAACCCGACCGGAGCGGAACCAATCCTACTCCAGACTCTCGTCTTGGGGCTGCA
This sequence comes from Mordacia mordax, assembly GCA_036362905.1. Lineage (NCBI taxonomy): Eukaryota > Metazoa > Chordata > Hyperoartia > Petromyzontiformes > Petromyzontidae > Mordacia > Mordacia mordax. The sequence continues at coordinate 12,673,509 of JAZEWT010000002.1, forward strand.
AGCCGTCGCTGAGCGCCGACAGCACGGAGGCGAAGGAGTGGGAGGGATGGGTGATGGAGTGAAGGTGGCAGTCAGATCAAAGGCAATGTCAGGAGGAGAGGACGTTGGAAGTGATGGGGTGGTGATGAGGAGGAGCGGCCGATGTCACGATGGATGAGGTCGCGGGGTCATGAGAGCCGAGAGAGTTCAGTCCTAGCACAGCGATCCGAACCCCGACATGGGGCGACACAGACGACGACGTGACTCAGTCGGCACCAATCCCGGAACGGAGCCACGACTCCAGCTGGAACGCGAAGCTCGACCCGCAGGAGATTTCAACCGGGCCGCTCTGGAGGTGAGCGGCAGCATCACTCCGGATCTCGTCTCACGCTACGGGCGCTCTCTCTCTCTTCTCACACCTCGGCGCGACGCTGAGCCCCCTCCCCCCGCAACGTTGCATGGAGGTAGAGACGATGGATGAGGTGAGAGAGACACTCGAAGGGAGATAACAAGAGAGGCAAGAGAGATACGATGGCAGAAGAGAGAGGGGGTAAGAGAGATAATCGAGATAGGCGAGAGATGATGGTGCAAGAGGCGACTGGACGCTGGTGCTTCCTGAGCACAGGTGCGGCGAACGCGACGCGCGGATAAGAGACCCGAAAGGTGGGGGTGTGGGGAGGGGGTGTGGGGGGGGGGTGTGGGGGGGGTCCACACCCCCACATCTCGACCCTCCCAACTATCAAACCACCCGACAAATCAGTTATCCACTCAACCACACGCCCACCAATTACTTAATCGCTCACCCATCCATACACAGCCACCCACCGAAAACAACCAACCACCCACCCAACCACTACTACTGCCGCGGATAAACACCCAAGCCCTAGATTCGGCACTGCGATGGGATTATTCAACCCCACGCCTCCCTTTGGTTGCACCGCCTCCCCCGCGCGTCCCTCTCCGTGCCCCGTCCAGAATCTCCTCCACACCCCTTCCTCCCCGCGTCCAGCCCCCAACTCTCCGCCCTCCCCCTTTCTCCATACCTCCCCGTGCCCAGCCCCCTCCCCCGTCCCTCCGATCCGCTCACACGGCGCTAGGATTTGCCTCTGGCATCGCCGAAGCTGACGTTCTGCCAACCCCCCATTACCCCCCCCCATCACTAGAACAGACTCCCAGTCTCATTGCACGTGAGACTGGGAGTCTGTTCCAGTCTCGCCGCTGTCTCTACCCCGCTCATCTCTGCTTGCTGCATGTGTCCACATCGCACATCTCTTTGATGGGTGGCAGAGCCTTCTCGCGCGCTGCTCCCAGACTCTGGAATGCCCGTCCATTTGAAATTCGGTCAGCTGAGTCCCTGAGGATCTTCAAATCCCGTCTCGAGACTCACTTGTTCCGTAAGGCACTGAAGTCCCCTGGCTAGGACTATTGATGCTGCCCACTGTCGTTGTGCGCCTGCTCAGAAACACGTATTCTTTCCTTTATTTAACAATAAAATGTATCTGTTATTTTATGTCCATTGATTTATAGCCATTGTTTTACTCTAATTGATCTACTCTGATGTTCTTGTTAACATGCCGTTCTCGCCACAGCTCTGTGCAGTGCTTTGTGACCCTCAGGTGAAAGGCGTTCTAGAAGTGTAAATATTATTATCTTCTCGTCTCCCTCTCCCTCCACGCAATTACTATCTCCCTCTTCTCCCCGTCCCTCCCTATCGCTCCCTCTCCCACCTCTCTCTCACTCACTCCTCTGTCCCTATTGCACTAACCTCGTCTCTCCCTCCACCTCCCCCTTCTCTCACCCCCAATCCCTCCACCGCTGAGTCCCCCCTCTCTTCAAGTTCCCGTTCTCTCCTCTCCCCTCGCACAACCTTCTCATCCTCTCGCCTCTGCCGATGTCACCGGCGCTGTGCGCAGGTGACGTCTCATTCAACCTGAACGTGGCCGTGACAACGGCTGGCGGCGAGGGGGAGGGAGGACATGCGTCTGTCATCGGGGTCGTTATTGTGCGGAGGTCCGTGGGGTGGTCTCGGCCAGAACAGATTGCGAGATAATTAATAATGGGAGGGGGGGTGGCTAAGAGAGGGCAAGGGGGGCACAGGGAGGATGGGACGATGGATACGCTTGGCGATGATTCACCATTAGCACGGCTGCGGATGATGAAGATAATTGGTATTGCTTCATAAACCAGGCGTTAAACAGATGATTGTGGTGGGTTTCGGATGGTGATCATGATGACAGTGCTGGTGGTGGTGATGATTACCACGATGAGAACGATGATGAATACCCAGGCGACAATGAGGGGATGCGGTGGAGAATAGTGCTTCCCTCCCCCCTCCGCGCTCTGCTCCCCCGGGGGCCGCGCTCTACTCCCCCGGGGACCGTGAGGCAGCAGCAGTACTGATGACTCACAGAGCCATCGGTGTCCGTCTCCTGTTCACAGCCCTGCAGAGCCAGTAGTAGATAATTCCACATTCCTATGACAAGGGAGAGTTTGCACTCGACCATCCACTGTTGACAGACCCATAAAGTGGTACCTGTTTTCTCGACCCTGTAAGGATGATGGGCTGAGTCAACTGACTATCAAGATTTGATCTGACATCGCACCCTTCGCGAGCCGCTTGCTCTTTTACTGCAGAGCCACGTGGCGGATAGATTATCCAGTACATAACAGATACTAATATCAGAGCCATGGCACAGTATTTAACATTGCTCGTTTTCAATTCACTGCGGGCTTGAACTCTCCCTCCTCATGCTGTGCCACTCATGGGGGTTCTTTTACCATATTTCACCACACTGGTCATTGCCGGTTGGTGAAGCTCTGGAGAGAGGGCGTGGTGAGGTGCAATAATTATTGCACTTCTAGAGCGCTTTTCACTCGAAGGTCACAAAGCGTTGCACAGAGCTGCGGAGAGAACGGCATGTCAGCAACAACAACGATATCAGAACGGCAAATCAACAACAACGTTTTTTTTTGGGGGGGGGGGGTTACAAATTTGAGCGGTAGACAGGACGGCGTGTCAACAACAACATCAGGACATGGGTAATTTTTTCCCAGTAAGAGTTGTAAATAAAAATAGGCTTCACCCATTTTTCTGGCAATAATAGTGTTAAGTTCTTAAAAACACCAAATAAACACTTTATGAAAGGTGCAATATTTACCACACACGTTGGTGGTAAATACAAATTTGTAACTTGAAACTTTATGAAAAGTGTCTATTTGATGTATTTAAGAACTTAACACTGTTATTGCCAGAAAAATGGGTAAAGCCTCTTCTGTTTTACAACACCAGGAGAGTCCAACTGACAGTCAAATAGTGGCAATAAATTGTGAGACGTAAACTAAGGGATTAAAAATAAAGATAATTCTTCAACAAACAAGGAATAAATGTTCCCGAGCAGGCGCAGGTCGGCAGCGAGCCATCATCACGGCACGACAATATAGTATAGACTATAGACCATATAGACCCTAGAGTAGACTATGTGTATAGACACACTGTGTATAGACTATAGACTGTGTGTATAGACTACAGACTTATTTATAGACTATACACTGTGGGTATAGATTATAGACTGATGATTGCTTCGAAAAGCTGCTCTCTCGGGACAACCGCGGCGATCGCTCCCCCTCTCTCCATCGCGACGTTTCGC
>JAZEWT010000002.1:12697147-12722241 GCA_036362905.1 Mordacia mordax
TCAGGGTCACCTCCTCACCACCCCCCCTCTCGCCACACAGCGGCAGTCATGGCCGGGTCCGAGTGACGTCAGAGCCGTCTGAACCCCGACTCGGACTCAAACTCTTACTCAGGTGAGTCCGGGGCACCAGGAAAGGAGTCGAACCTCGGGATCTCGCCTCAGAGCGGCGTCAGGAGCCCGCGGCGGGGACTGCGAGCTGCTGGTAAGGCTGGGAGCGGAGCTCATAACGTCAAGGTTCGATGCCGACCCGGGGCGAGGCGAGCGGGGGTGGCGCCTAGGCAAGAGCGGAGGCTTCCCGTGTGCGTGCGGTGCCACTAGGCCGCGAGCAGAGTTGTACTTCTGAGAAGGATGCTGATTGCTTCTGTAGAGGTTCATCACCACCATCATCACCACCAGTACCCAATGAATCCAGTACCGGATCGCGGATTTACCCGAGCCTATCTCGGCAGACACAGGGCGTGAGGCAGGGGAATGCCTGCGATGAGACGCCAGTCCATTCCGGGGCACGGGGTAAATGTAGTGAGCGGCGGGCGCGACGTACATTTATATTGTGGGTGAAAACCGGAGAAGCCGACGAACACGGGGGGAGAACTTCGTTCAGAACTCGACGACGAAAGGCTCCCGAGCCGAGAATCAATCCCGGCGATTCGGGCCGTGAGGCAGCAACGCCGCCGCCGCTGCTGATGATGATGATGTTAGCGCCGCTGATGATGATGATGTTAGCGCCGCTGATGATGATGATGATGTTGTTAGCGCCGCTGATGATGATGATGATGTTAGCGCCGCTGATTGTACTGCGGATTACACCGCTGATTCTGGTTTCACTGCTCGTGATTCTTACACGGCTTCGTATGGACGATGCTGTTGCTTCTGCTGATGCAACTGCTGCTTCCGCTGCTCCTTGACGCTGCTGTTGAAGATTTGTTTTAGCCTCTTAAGCTTATAAAAGTATTGCGCTTTTGGTTAAAACCTGCACTTGATAAAGCTGCTGATATGGTAAGGATGGTGGGAATGGAGTGGCTGGTTGTGGTGATAGTACTGATAGTACTGTTTTTACTAATGGTGATAATGATGTTTCTGAGAAACAATATTTACGGAGCGCCTAACACCCGAGGGTCACAAAGCGTTGCACAGCGCTCCGGCTGTCGCCGCGCGGGAGATAACGATCTTGATGGAACGGCTGATTATGATGATGACTATCGATGCTGCTGCACATGAGGGTTCTGATCGTGGAAATGTTTAGAAGGCTGCAGTAAAGTGAGAGGATGGTATCGATGGGACTGTCACATTGCGTAACTCGCTGCCTTATGACAGCTACTGGAGGGCGCTGGCGCTAGCTTAGGGTGAGGAAGGGAAGAAAATGCTCAGATGCGGGGTTGGTGGTGTTATGGTTCGCACATTGCGCTAGGGAGCCGACCACTTAAGTTCGATTCCTGTTCAGAGCGATGATGAATATTTGAACTGGTCCTTGGAATGCCCTTAATCCACTCAGCCTTAAATTAGTATCTGATACGATGTAGGACTTTAGATCCGTACAACGATACGGAGAGGATAGCACAAGACCAGAGGGAATAATAACGTGAACCAAGAACATGCCCGTATTCCCAGAGATGTCTGAATTGACACTGGGCACCTCTCTTCACCAGCACGTAATAACCAGTGATGAAGTATGGTCAAACCACCGCCACTAACATGGCGTCAGGCGGACTTTATCAAGCAATGGATTCACATTTGCCTGTAAATAATTTATTGGTCTTTTATTGTGCTGATGTAGGTTTTTCATAGCTCGATGCTTGATGATTACTTACACAGTCTGCTCGTTCGGGATAGCCGCGGCGATCGCTTCTCTCTCCGCGACGTTTCATCTACCACGTTGGAGGCATCTTCAGGCGTTCTGTGTGTGAGTCATGTGTACGACTTCTATTTGTATGTCCAGTAACTCCATTCTACATTGTCACTCTCTTCCAAGGACAATGGAAGGTGGAGGGTGGGGTCCATTTGAAATGGTTCCATTGTTTTGCTTGCATATTAGAATTAAAATTAACTTAATCTACACTGCGCCTGGGAATGCCTCGAACATGTGAGGCGAAACGTTGCGATGGAGAGAGAGAGAGAGAACGATCGACGCGGCTGTCCCGAGAGAGCAGCTTTTCAAAGCAGTCATCGTGCATCGAGCCGTGAAAACCGACATCATTACATAACTTGATCTAATTCTATCTCTGACTCACCAACCAATTTGTATTTCATGAATGCCTGCCCAGTTATCAAAGCAATGTCATTACTTTTGTTGTTACTATAACCACTGCCTTTCTTATTAATAAAGGTATTGTCATTGGTATTCAGATTGGCCATGAAGAGCGCTCTCTGTGGGTCTCTCCGGGTGGGACGGACGCACGGCGCCACTGCGCTCCGTGTCTCCGTCGCCGGTTCGTCTCCGCCGTCGCGCTGGCATCCCCTGCACCCTCCTGCCCAACGGGGCTACATCACCTTACCCGCAGAACGCAAGGCTCGCCCGCCGCTAAACCCCGAGCAGGTGATGCTTCCACCGCTAGTGCCGCACCACTGAGCATTGGCATCTTCTTATTCTAAGCCACACAATCCATTATTTCATGGGATGGACTGCTCGTATATTCTCCAACCATGTACTTCTATTCCACATGTCTTCTCTCGTCACATCCACCATACTTGCGTCAGTAACCGTAGACCTGCGTACGCATATATGAACATTAGACTTACATAGAGACCCAACAACTATTATACACTTAAATAATTAATATATTTACATAGAGAACCATACACTTATTTATAAAGCCAGACTCACATACTCACATGGCCTATAGTCTTGCTAACTTTCATTCTGGTGCCGTTGTTCTGTGAAGCGCTTAGTGACCCTCGGATAAAAAGCACTCTATATGCAATTATTATTATAACAGACCTATAGACTCAGATGCACAAATATGGTCCACAGACTTAACTAAAATCCCACGGCCTTACATCGTCTATTTCGGCAAAAGTCCCATTAGATCATCAGATGCCACACGCATCTCTTCTGAAGTCTCATCCACCAATTCTCACATCTTTATCGACTACATCCTTACATCTCTCTTTCGTTGGCCGCTTCCACCGCCAGGTGGACGGGATCCTGCGCACGGACGAATTTGAGTGCGAGCTGCAGCGGGAGTTCCGCGGGGGGACGGTGCTCAGCCTGCACAGCAACCAGCTAGCGGCGAACACCCCCGTGGAGGACCGGCGCACCGCTGCCACGTGCCTACACACCGGGGGGCTCCTGGTAGGGCCTCCATATACACACACAAAGATGCCCCAATGTTTGCCTTGCACAGACTATTGGGACAAGTCCAGTTAGTGAGCACCGATGAAAGCCAGCATGGCACACCAATTACATCTTTTAATGTCATAGTCGTCCTTATCACTCCTTCATCATCATCATCATCATATGTTCATCTTCAATGCTACATCGTATTCATCTCTTCCTCATTATCTCTTTCGCATTATCATTATCACCAGCTCCCTGTCACTGCATATGTCCTCCCACTGCTCTCATCTCCCCTCCCTGTGCTGCCACCCTCTCCGCCTGTGCCTCCCACCATACAGGTGGGCGTATTCGACGGCCACGGTGGTTCCACATGCGCGCAGGCGGTGAGCGAGCGCATCTTTGGCTACGTGGCATCGGCGCTACTGCCCCAACACACGCTGCTCAACCTGGAGGCGGCCGCCGAGGCCCGCGAGGCTGCTCTGCAGGAGGGCGGCTGGCAGCTGCTGGGCTCCGAGCTGGGCCAGGCGCAGGGCCAGGGTCTGGCGTACCTCCCCGCGCCGCCGGAGCTGCTGCGCTGGCACGGGCCGGCACCCGGCGGCACGGCGCGCACGCACTACAGCGAGAGTCTGCGCACGTTCTGGCAGGAGCTCATCGACCTGGACAATGGGGAGGGCCTTGGAGTGCGCGATGCGCTCATCACCGCGTTCAAGGTTTGCACGGTGTGGGTACGATACAGTGCGACGTAGAGCGGCGTCGATCCTTGCGGTAGTCCTAAGGGACTGCGTCTTGTTACAGGACAACTACGTAGAGATTTACGCGCGTTTTATTGACGCATTTTTTGAATAACGCGGACGTTGTATTTACACAAAAAAAATTATATGCATAGACGTTCGTTTGGAAAAACGCAGTTTGTGCTACCCAGTCTGGACGAGCTGCACCGTAATTGAGGAAGTTTGCCATGGGGTGCGACACGGCGTGAAGCAGGAAGAACGCGCAGCCTAATGAGTCATCTGACCGAGATGACCTCCTACCCCAGTAACCAGTTACCCCCAGCCAGTATTCAACGTAAGTGCAGTGGCAAAAGTTTTCATGTAAAAAATATTTTATGTTAGATTGCCTCTATAATGTCTATATTATTGTCAATAAGAAAAAAGCAAAGTTTAAAATAAAACACAATAACGAAAATAGACATACAAATGTTTTTTGAGGCAGCGTTTCATCTAACTCCTACCATTTCCTTTATTTCTTATGGGGAAATTAAGTTTGATTTACGCATTTTTGAATTACGTGCCCATTTTAAAAAATACATCTACTAAGTAAATTGAGAAGTGGGTTGTATAGCACAAAACTCAATACCTCTTTGGCTTTAAAAAGAAAAATATATACCAGGTGACGTGTCGACTGAGGGCCTTTCTACATAAGTCATGTTTAGAAAAGCCAGGGTGAAAGTTGAAAAGAGTAATGAAGCAGACAATACGCCTCCTCCCCATATCTGTCTCTCTATTGAAAAACAATATTAGGAGAAGGCCGTGTGGCAGCCTTGTGATGCGGCAGTATTCATCTGCTCTGTACATTCAAATTGATATAATGTAACATGCAGACTTTCATGATCAGTGTTATGATTCATAACTGAAAATTGGGTGAGATTGCATGAGTCATTTGCTTAGGTAGTGGACTTATAGACCAGGGGCTGTATTGGCCTACCTCTTTAAAATATCCCAAAACAATATCATAGCCACACTAACCTGGTGCTTTAGGGATATATTTCTTATCTATCAACACCACAATTTCTACGATGAAGCTCATTCACTTCTGCCACTGCAAGGTCCCATTTACACTCACTGGATGTGCACCTTCTCGAATAAAATTGTCATTGCCTCCGGGAACGGCAAGCTTATCGAACGTTAACAAAACAACGCCGACCGTTTTCTTCTCTGTGATCGCGTGCTCTCGGGAACAATGCGTCGCTATCGCTCGTGCTCACCGTGATATTGCTCTGTCTCCGGTGTTTACGTAGTGGCTATGGGCAGTGCCAACAATCGTGCAAATGCCAACCCATGCTCGTCATGCAAAATCGACGACACATGAATGATATGCAAAAGAAAGTTTTTTCAATATATATACTTTTAGCTGCAAATACCAAATTTAAATGTTCTACAGCCTTTGGTTTTGGAAAACGCCCTGAACTGACCCTTGGATCTGGATTAGCCTGATCCAGAAGGCAATGGATCCCAAGGTTGAATTGTACACCATGAAAAGTCAACCTGCAAACTTTCATCTTGTCCATAAGTGAATATAAGGGTTATTTTTTTATAAACAAAATATATAAATATATACTAGGTGACGTTAACAAAGTGTGTAAAAAGAGTGCGGTGCACGCACTCTCCATCTCCAAACTAAGAGCTTATTGCAAAGTCGAAGCTAAAAATATAAAAGTGGTATGTGCACATGTGTGAGTGTGCGTGTGTGCATGCGTGCAATGTGTCTCGCTGGTTTAGCCGTGCGCTGGTCTCTGCCAGCACCAACCCAAGTCGAGAACAACAGGCGCGTGCTCACTTCGCTGAACCGAGTCCAAGATTTCTGCATCATTTGCATGGGGGTGATGGTGCGAGGCAGCTGCTCATTAACAAGCAGTGTTTTTGAAATAAATTGTTATCCAATGAAATGTAGTTATCCCGGTGTCCATATTTCTAATGGCAGAGAGGAAGCCAAGGGAGGGAACACACCGAGGAGAAAAGAGTGAACAACCTCGCTCACGTACGAGTGTCAGGTGGATTCCAACATCACGGGATTTTGAGAAATGGCAAAGTCTTGGGGAGGCCTTCATCCAGCAGTGGATTGGTCATGACTTATTATGATGGGTACTCATTGAGGCTTTCCTTGATACACAGAAGGCAGTATTATATCGAAGAGTTGTGGTGGGAGTTAATGTTTGATGCTCACTGTTTTTGAAGGCTGTATACCTGGAGTGACACCTCAAGGTTTCCTTAGAAAAATACAAATCATTAGTGAGCTTGCAGTGACTGGCACATGGGCTATTTATTTTGCCTCGTGCCAGGGCTGTATTGTGTTAGCCAGGTAGAGCTCAGGAGCCATCATGTTATTTTTCCACGGGAGAATCCAGGCCGTGCCGCAGATCTTGATAAAATTAGCAACCCTGCAGATTGTCCTGCTTGGCTATGAGCCAGATTCAGACATCTTCGTGTGAGGGTAGCACATTGCTATTTGGTTGTAGGTCAGCTCAGCTAATAGCGAGTGGAAAAAATCTCCGCTTACCGCTAGGCCCCCCGCAATGGGTCAGCTCAGATGCACCAATGAAAAAAGGGTAAACGGTGGGCATGTGAGACTAACTTTATCCACAAGAGCACTATCAGACAGGTGCAGTAATCAAACGTTTGGGTTTGTATGTGCGCGCTTTTTATCCAAACTTAACCGTCGCTGTCGCCAACTACGATCCTGCACAGAGACTGGACTCGGACATCTCGCTGGAGGCGCAGGTGCCGTGGGAACACCCTTCGCTGGCGCGCAAGGCCCGGCGCACGGCGTTCTCGGGCTGCACGGCATGTGTGGCGCACGTGTACGGGCCCGACCTCCACATCGCCAACGTGGGCGACAGCCGCGCCGTGCTGGGCGTGCGCCGTGCCGACGGCTCTTGGAGTGCCCTCTCGCTCTCCAACGACCACTCGGCGCAAAACGAGAAGGAGGTTGCCAGGTGCGGTGGCTGGCAGTGCCCGATGGTGCTCAGAGAGGGCGTGTAGAAGGGCAACCCCACTGGGTGGGGTATAGGTGGGTAAGCTTGCGTAGATTAGTCAGTAATGTTCTGTCCTGCAGCTTCTCTGGAGGCAGCTGGGTCCACTGATTACAAACAATAGTCTTCTATGTCTATGACGTACAACTTGGTACATTTGTCAATGACACCTTGACCTTAAAAGGAACAATATCCCTGTCTTTGTGAAATTCCACTCTTTTCACAATGAATACAAACCCCTTTGTCTTACAATTACTCCCACGGCGAGAGCACGAAATACAGAGGAAATATAACCCCAACGAGCGATGTGTGCGATCTGTGAGGGCGCCCAGCTCCATGTCTCCCCCCTCCACAGGCTGCGCGCAGAGCACCCCATGAAGGAGCGCAAGACGGTGATGCGCGGGGGCCGTCTGCTCGGGCTGCTGATGCCGACGCGTGCCTTCGGCGACGTGAGGTTCAAGTGGAGTGTGGAGCTGCAGCGGCGGGTGCTGGATGAGACAGGCTATGCTGGGCGGCAGTACTTCTTCCCGCCCAACTACCACACGCCGCCGTACCTCACCGCCAAGCCCGAGGTCACGCACCACAGGTGGGCGCGTGTTCCCAAACACGCAACCATCCTCCATTGGGTGATGTCGCTCAGGTTGGGATCCACGTGTAGCGATGGTCATCTCCCTACTCAATACTTGGCAGGACCCTCCTAACAAAGAGTTTTGAGAGACTATTGCAGGTCAACAAGTATTATCTGTATATACTGGAGCCACTGTTTTTATGTGTGTACATATGTCTGCATTGAAGGTTTGAATCATAAGCGCAATTTTATATGCACAACACCAAGGCTTTTGTGTGTTTTTCAGATTTTCTTCCTGCTTATTGTTTATACTTCTAAAAACGTGAAACACTATTTCGGCTTCAAATTCCTGCTTAGGTACTCGTATCATCAACCTTCTTAAGCAATATTCTGCCTTTATCCAGGAATAAATCCAAGTTAAAGCAATCATTTTGGCAGAAAATTTCATCAACAAGACAATCAGAAGAACGTGCAGGATGGGCGCTCTGCTTGTAGTAATAATGCTGTTATTGCTAGTCTGAACGTTCCACTGCCGGACGAATACCCTCTCCTGTGTGTTTACCACGACTCTGGCGGTGGCGTGCCGGTGTGCAGGCTGCGCCCACAGGACGAGTTTGTGGTGCTGGCCACGGACGGGCTGTGGGAGGTGATGCACCGGCAGGAGGTGGTTCGCCTCGTAGGCGAGCACTTGGACCGCGTGCCCTCGCGTCCCGCACTGGAGCCGTTACCACGGGGACGCCCGCTCACCCTCGCGGCCATGCTCGCCGTGCTGCAGGTACGGGCGCCGCTACCGGCTACTACCTGCGCTGCGGTTTATCTGCGGCGTGGCACATCGTTAAACACCCGTGCATGCGACATACGACATAACCGTAAGATGTTGCCTGTAGGGGTTATGACGATAACATTATTATTACAACTGGCTTTTACAGCGGCCTGCAGCCGCCTAAGCCAGATCTGTGCTGACCGATAGATGGCATTGGTGCAACCGACTCCGTGCACCGAGAACAGTTGAAAGCTGATTGGCGAGTTCCACTGAAGAGTTGTCATATGACACGACCAGCCAATAGGAACGAACAAAGAATGTGGAATGAATGATACCTGGACTGCATTGTATAGAGATGAGTGCCAGCTGTCAAAGGCATGCTGCCGTGACAAGTGCTGCAACGGGCACTGGATTGGGCCCTTCAAACAAGGCCACGTTATAAAGCTCACTATAACCCTGGTGTTCCTTGACCCCATTTGTTCGTGGCCCCGATGTTCCGCACAGGCCCGTAAGGCCGCCCTTGCCCCCACGGACGGCTGGGATCGTAACCCGGCGACGCTGCTGGTGCGGCACGCTGTGGGGCGCGGCGAGTGGGGTGGCGTGGAGCCCGACTTGCTGGCACGCATGCTGGCGCTGCCCGAGGACATGGCTCGCCTTCATCGCGACGACATCACGCTCACTGTGCTGCGCATCGATACACGTGCCACCGCTCGCTACCACCTCCATGCCGACGACGAGGCCGAGGACGATGATGATCAAATAGGACGCGCATAGGTGGACTAGTCCCTCTCTTGGGCCGGCAGTTTCTATTGCACCAGTGAGACGGTTTGGTGGCCACAGTCACTGTACGAGCGATGGTGCGATCGAGAGATAAAGACCTCCTAATGGTGAAGAGAAATGCGATGGGGTTGTTTAGATGTAGTTGTCACTCAAAACACAAATACTGTCCATGCTGTGAATTTGTACTTGGACCGTGTGTCCTGGGTTGTCTGAAACGAGTTTGAAGCAATGGTCTGCTGCCACTAGTCTCGGATTTTTCTCAGCCTTCCGTGTTGTCAGCTCCCTGCCCCTGTTCAAGTCCATGTTAAATACCATTTTTTTAACTCCACCTGTTACTGAGAGTCTCTGTATAAACAAAATACACTGCTTCTGTACAGCGTTTTGACATGTGGGCACATTTATTGATGCACTATAAATAATACACATTGTACATTTTACCTATAAAAAGTAAAGTCCCACAATGTCAATAAAGCACTTTAGTGACAGAAATCTGATGTCCTTTATATTTCAGTACATCAATGCAGTGACTAATTCAGTGCTATAAGGCCATTGCCTGAGCGTAATTTAAAGCGACATATTGTCTTATGAGCAAACGTAAAAGTTGTGTCTGACAGCACGGGGCATGCAGCCCATGTACGTCTCAACAAGCCACGTATCTTTATTGTTTTGTGTCTGCTCTGGTTGGTGCACGCACACTCCGTGAGTGGTTGCACAAGTGGGTTTTGATGCTTTCAGAACAAGGCCAGGAGTGGAGCCGGTGCTTGGTGGTGGTGGTGCAACTGCGGTAGATCCAGTGATGGCAGCACTGCCACTGCCACTGCCACATAAACGGCCAACATTAGTGCACATCTTTAAGGGGAACTAAAAAACAACAATTTTAACTACACGGAAATAGAAATGTTTATGAACGAAAAATCTTGCACTGAGTGCGATAGTCTGTCACGTCACTTAGGCTTTCTGAGGTGTTCTGGAGCTTGTCTTGATACTTTATTGAGTTTTGTTTATCATGAGGAGCTCCTGTAAAGTAAAATGTACTCACAATGATGACCTGAAGGGCTGCTGTTTCAGATACACATGCGTCGCACTAAAATGTATCCTAATCTTTTTTTAAGCACGTGATTTTCAGTAATGGATTCGCATACTTTAGTTTGAAAATGTTTGCACAGCCCCAGACTGTGATGCATCACGACAGCGAGATGCATGCGACGCCGCGTCCTGCGTTGTCTATATTTAAAGTGGCCGCACAAACTTAGCTAAGAAGGATTCTCTTATTTATTTTTTTTCATTTGGCTGTGGATTTGTGTAAAAGTTGGTGATGCTTATAAAACGATGATGGACTGATATACCTTTGATGTGTTCTAGTTTTTATTAAAATTGTTCATTTTATTCATTGCATGGATGATCCCATTCAATTAGTGGCTATTTTACAAGGGATATCCGTAGTGCATGAGCACTTCAACAATCACCTTCATTGTACACACAGTATATTCGAATATGGCAGTGGGCATATCCGACATTGTATTTCATGTATGTTCTGCATTCTAGGTTAATTGGCTTGCCAAGTTTCCCCCAATGCCCTGGGATGGACTGACGTCCCATCCTACGTACAGCCCTGCCTTGTGCCCACAGGAATAGGCTCTTGTTACCACGACCCTGTACAGGATAAAGCGGGAACAGATAACTAATTCATGTTTCTTTTGGGGGTGCAGGGCATAAATATGTCCACGGAAATTAACAAACTACTTTTGTCTATCCAATGTCGATAAAGAGACCTGTCATCATCCAGCACTGATGCATGCCCAACGTTTGGTCCTTTTATAAATACATTCCATGTTCCTATGGCATGGTCTAGGACATTCAATGCATGCTACATTCATCTCATCTCATTATCTGAAACCGCTTAATCCTATATAGGGTCACGGTGAGCTGGAGCCTATCCCGGAAACACAGGGCGTAAGGCAGGAATACACNNNGGGGAGAGCATGCAAACTCCACACAGAAAGGCACCCGAGCCGAGAGACTCGAACCCGGGACCTTCTTGCTGTGAGGCGTCAGCGCTAATCACTGCGCCACCACGCCGCTACATTCCTCCATTGCAAATCACTTGGACACAATAGATATACATTAAACTATATCAGGATGTAATGAATATCATGCAATTGAGTATTATATACAAAAAGCCCTTGATGAAAAATGACCTGCAAATTGCTCAATTGGGATTATACACACATCAACCTAACCCCCCCCCCCTCGACTGTGAAGACCTGGCAGGAACCCTCATAAGCCTTGAGACTCAACTAAATTTCCAGGTGCCGCAAGGTGGATTTGGTTTCACCCACGAGGCACGAGGTAGTCTGGTCTCACTGCTGTCGCTGTGCTGTTAGGCTTCCGAGCAAAAAGCACTTGGGTACCTTTTACAATATTTCAATGAACGTGGGCTACGGTGAAGACACAATGATCTTGTTTGGTTTGTCCCATCTCGGTTCGCGCGTTTATTATGCCGCATGAATCCCGTATCAGCATCTTGAAAGCTCACGAGGTACTTTCTGCCAAATAAACATCTCAATGCTTAATGAATAATCATGAATAATCATTGCCATAGCTGGTGGGCGGCGCAGTGAGTAGCGCTGCTGCCTCAGCAAGAAGCACCCAGGTTCGGACCCCAGCTCGGGTGCCTTTCTGTGTGGTGTGTGTATGTTTTTTCCGTGTCCACGTGAGTTTTCACTGGGTAATCCGGTTTCCTCCCACCATCCAAAGGCATGCTAATGCTTAGGTTAATTGGCCTGCTGATTAAATTGCTCCCAGTGCCCTGCGATGTACTGGCGTTACATTTTGGGTATAGACCTACCTTGCGCCGTGTGTCTGCCGGGATAGGCTCTGGCACCTCGCGATACTGTAGAGGATTAAGCGGGTACTAATACCAATAGTTTGAGAAAGCACGCGTGGGCACCTGTATTAAATTATTTGGTTAACGATGGAAGGGGCTGGCATTACCCGTGATGCTGAGTATATAAATCCAGACTCTTGGTGCTTACGGATGTACGATGCGGAAGCCTGCTGCTGATTGTGTGGGACACTGCCTCTACCTTGAAACACGTGTATGGGGTCTACATCACGGCCACATGCAAGTACCGTGCTTAATGATACAAAGTGTAGGACGTGCACTGCCAGATGTGAAGGCGTTTCACAAGCAGTTTGTAAACTGTATTGCAGTTTTATAACCGGGGCTGGCTGGGGAATGGGGGGGGTGGCGACAAGGCTCTGAACTGTGTGTAATAGGTTTATGATTAATCTGTGGGTACATTTTTGCCAGTACATGATCATTCGTGCAAATAATATCGCGCTGCCACATTGTGACTGCGGGGCGAGGTTCAAGGCAGTTTGCCGAAGGCCGGCAACCCTAATTATAACCAGTGTTAGTTGACTGGGAAATGCAAGCTCCTATTATTAAACTTCACGATCCACATTTACTGGACGTTTTATACTGTACCTGAATCGACTTCCAAGATTTACACGTCCGTTAAGTCTCCGAATGCCTGATGATGCCTATAACGTGGAAAGGCTATCGCCACAAAGTACAGAGGAGCACTCGACATGGTTATCCTAAATAAACAGCTTTGAAAAGCAATCATCATGCATTGAGCTGTGAAAACCTACATCGGTGCACTTAAAATCTAGTAAAAAATATATATATATACATAGGTCATCTTGTCACAAACCACTTAGTACTGTACAGGGTCACGGTGAGCCAGAGCCTATCCCGACACACAGGACGCGAGGCAGGGATATACCCACGATAGGACGCCAGTGCATCACCAGGCACTGCAGGCAATTTAGTCTACAAGCCAATTAACCGATGCAGCAGCATGTTTTTTGGGACTATGGGAGGAAACCGGAGTGCCCGGCGAAAACCCACGCGGATACGGGGAGAGAACATGCGCACCACACAGAAAGGCACCCAAGCCGAGATTCGAACTCGAGCTCTTCTTGCTGTGAGGCGATAGCGCTACTCACTGGGCAATCGTGCTGCCCTTATATACATAGGTGTGCAGGCAATATACTATTTTGGATGAGTTTTATATGGTCTAAAGTCTTGGTTTGGATTGGGATCAGATGCAAGCCTGGTAGCTTGGGGCACGTGTTGGCCCTGAGGAAGCTTGGAGCCTACGGGAGGTAGTGGCGTCTCTGGGGTGGACGGGGTTTTTGTGGCAGCCAAGTTCCTATCCGCAAGGGTCTAGAAACCACAGGGCCCGGGTGGGGGATACTTGAATTAAAAAGGTCGCGTATTGCACAAGCGTGATTGTTATTTGAAGGTGTGGGAGTGTGAATGCTGTGAATTCAATTTAGATACAAAAAACACGCAAATTTTTCACCTATAGTAATTTAGGCCAGACTTTTAAACGTTACGTGAATACAATTCCTCCCGTGTTGAAAATTAGTGTGGGGGCATATGTGGTGATTTTATATGTTCATCAACGTTTTCGGAATAATGCTATTTAGCCAAAATGTCTTAAGGAGTACGAGAGACCATCTTAAAATGTTGCATGTCTACGTAATTTGTGAGCATAAGTGTGCAAGTTAACTGTTTAGTTTTTGTAATAATTCTGATCGCACAACTATGGATGTACAGGATGTCTTTCACGCAGGCGAAATGTAGTGCACGCGTAAAACTCTATGCAATCAAGTGCCCCTAACCACAATGCTCAGCATGTTCTTTCAGACTGGAGAAGACCGTTATTTTTCCCTACCGTACAATTCTTCCTAAGGACACCTTGCCAGCTAACCTTTCACAGTAAAACCACTAAATTGTCCTAATGGTCATGGTTGCACCAAGTAAAACGTTGGAGTTTTAAAAGTAATGTTTAAGGGGATTTCAAAATGTTCTGTCATATATTGTGTCTAGAGTACTTGAGTTGTGGAAAGTAAATTCATGAATTAATAAAATTATGGAGAAAAAACAATCAGTGCTACACGTTACTCTTTGGGAACGTCTCTTGAATGTATCAGTGTGACACTGGGGTTTCATTTTGGTTATCCCTGATGGTGCTGTAGTAAAGGGCTAGTCTACCAAAGTGGAGACCTCCATAAAAGCAGTCTACGACGAACAACTTTTGAAGGTGTTTATTTGAAACCATCTCTTTACAAAGTTTAAACATTTTGAAAAAAAAATACCATTGATTACAGTGTAGGATTCCTGACAAAATAACATAACATAGCAAACAAAAGGCTTTAGAGCTCACAGAGCCACACACCCCCAACTTTATACATGATCATTTTTAAACAAAGCAGATGGCAATAATTACTGGAACAGCCACCAACAACGAGGTATAACTGAAAGATCAACCAAATTTTTTTTTTAAAGATTAAATTTAAAAGGCTACAGAGTTAAACCATTAAAACACCACACCGCATGTAGCTTGCACACCTAAGCAAGCACCTGCGGTGAATTGGCCTACATCTGCATTATGTAAGCCTTATTATTTTCAATTCTAACGTCAGGTACTCCCACAGCTGATAATTGAGGGTTGTAAGTACAAGTCAGAGATCACGGTCCCTGACCCTGAACGGTTTTCAGTGTGGAATGTGTCTCTCCGGCAGAGCAGAGTGCTGTTTCTCCGTGTGTGCCCTCAAATTCCTTGAGAGCTGCGTATGCAAGTGGATGTAGAGATGGTGGGCGTCAAGTAAAGCAGCAGCCGGCACAAATGACGCTCCAGTCATAGGGCAGATCGCTGACCGACAAGAGTCCGTCTCTGACGTGTAAAAATAGCATCGGCTGCATTATTGCCTGCGGTGCAGTTTTATTTGAAAGTGCAGGCACGGAGGGGGGAGGCTGGTGTGGCGCAGTCACCTCCTGATGGGAAAGAGCAGCTGCGTGGCCATGGTGGAGTCTGGAAAGAGGTTGTGGTAGGTTGGTACTGGCACGAAGGCCGCTGTGATCATTTTCCCTGCAGGGTAGAGAATACATGGGTGGTGGGGAAATGAGTCAACCACTCTTGGGGAAAAAAGGAAAGCACAGATGACACAGCGTTTTAATTCGGTGATGTAAATGATTTCTGATTGCTCATAACACGAGGGGATTGTGAACAAGGCTTAATTAAATAAGAACACTTGGGAATTCATCCATTAGCAGAGCATCGATGATGACTTTCCTCCAACCACCACGAACACAAAAGGTGCAACACCTGATGTCACGCAGGAGATAATTGAGAGTTATCTCAGCTGGAAAACAAATAACTGTGCAACATTATTGTAACCGAGTCAATTCATGAAAAATAGTGAGGCTTCAGACTATTCATAATGGCATTTTGTACTGGCACGTTAAGCCGATGCTTCTTAAAAAAATTTACCGTAATGATACTTAAGTACGCACAAAGCCTAGTGGAGGTTGTGGATTCTCCAGGCGCTCATCACTTAGAGCAGCTTACCAATCCATATCTATGAGGGTGACCCCGTGCGGGAAGGCTGTTAGACAATCGTGTAGTGGGGACAGCAGCAGCACTCACCAGCGAACCACCGTCCGTGCAGCGCGTTGACCGTGGCAATAGCGGATGCCACAGAGGAACACTTCACATACACGTTCCCCTACACACGGAATAGGTAGAAGATCAATATCACAAGACCCACCCCCCACCCCACCCCAACCATTAGGGGAAACAACCACATATTAGTGCAGTGCACTACCCCTTTGACAGCTCAGCAGCTCAAGATTGTCAAAAGGCAATTACCAAACTGCTTCTGAAATGTGCCAGTATTGTAGTCCAAGTCACTTGTGCCCTTTTGTTCCAAATAAATAAAATCAAACCCACTCCATGCTTCCTTCTACTTTTCGTTGCACTTAAATATGTATTGCTAGGAATGTGCAACGACGCTGAACAGTTACGTTTACAGTGATAATGGCAAGGTTGATGTACACCACACTAATCCCAGCCAGCAGATTCTAGTACAGTTCAGCACTGACCTGAGGGGAATTCTTGTCAACGAAGATGTGCACAAGGCCCCCATGCTTCATGCACTCTGTGATGACGTCATCCCGGATGTCTTGATCCCAAGTTTGGGACTGTTCACTGTTGTGCAAACAAGTACATGCACACCACTGTTTATTGTTTATTATTACAGCCGAAAGTACCCAGTGAGCTTGCAAGCTCTAGATGCCGAATTCCTGCGACAACTTTGGAAATGACCAATGTATCGCCGCATAAAACCAAGGGCAAATCAACTTAGAGCAACGATATGAACATGAATGAAATTCTACCGTAATCATAAAAGTAAACAGTGATACACAAGATTGCACAACAAACTCACAACACCACCAACTTGTACAAAGATTAAACCCCAACAAAAATTATGACGTGAAGACATCACGTCTTGCACTCTGCCTATGTCACTAATGGTTTTCTTGTCTAGGACAAAGTGCGGATGGACGTTGCCAGTGTTAGGCATACCTCTCTGGAGAGAACATGTTGGACAACTGGATGCACTGCGTGGCGATTGAGGGTGGCGCAGCGTTGTTCAGCACTGTGAACAAACATGGGCATAGAATTTCAAAGAGCAATTGTCAAAACCAAGACAATAATACTGCTTCATGATGGAGCTCTGTAACCAGACAGCAACACCTACCCGGCATTCCAGAGTTGGTGGTGCTGAGACCAAAGCCCCCAGTCATCTGCAGCGCTTGCTGGGCCGCCAGTGGAATCTGCAGGCCCGTGCCTGCACCAAGGAACGAGACAAACTTAATGGAGCAAGTCTCTCCCTCCCCATGGGTTCTCTTGACCACGGCAACCAACTGAGAAAGGAAAGTTGACGAGTGCTTTGCTTACCTTCGGCCAGTTTGGCCATGAGGTGTAGACGTCCCGTGCTGCTCAAGTCAATGCCAGTGCGCTCCAGTTCGTCGTTATCAAGGAAGGAGCTACCGCCTGAGCCGTCTGAGCGCTCCGTGACGTGGCCGACCTTCATGGGTCGCCCCGCCAGCTCGAAGCCGTTAAGCTGCTCCAGTGCCTTGCGAGCGCACTCCGCGTCTGCAAACTGCCACAAACGCAGAAGAGCAAGGAATGAAGCTGTACATCTTACGGGTGAATGCAAATTAGACGAATGAACATCTAACAGGCAGAGGAATAAACCAGAACCCTTGTTTGAACATGAAGCATGATTAAAAAACGGTGAGATAGCTGAACACAATGTTAAAAGTACTGCCCAAGCATTCAGAATGGCAACCCGTCTTATGCAAAACATACAGGGGTACGCGTTCCAAACATCCATAGAGACGCTCACCGTGACAAAGCCATAGCCCCTAGACCGGCCGGTGTCACTGTCCATCATGAGCTGGCAGTTCTCGATCTGCACACGCCCACAGAGCATGCCTAACAATTAGAGAATAGGAGAGCATGCAGTAGACACCACAGAGCGAGATTCTAATTCCATTCAATTGACTGATGGTCCACATAGCATTTTCCCACCCACATTGTCACCAAAAGAAATGCTTGCGCATCGCACAACGGCTGCCGAACCTTGCCGAAGGGCTCGAAGATGCCCTTGAGCATGTCCTCGGTGATGTTGAAGTGCAGCGAGCCCACGTAGAGACGCATGGGCCCAGCCGTGCTCTTCTGCATTGTCGCTGCGGCTGCCGCTGCTGCGGCTGCTCTGTTCTTCTCGGCCTGCAGTACAGACGTCACGAGTGAGGCCACACAAACAGTACCGGCACAGTCGCTGCTAGCACCACCACCCTCCGCCAAGCAAACGATGCACTGACAGGGCACGAACACTGCACACAAATGCTGAGCCGTGGGTGTAACGAGGGCTTCATTCCTCACTGAATATTTGCAGCACCGCCATCACTGTCAGCACTGGCGCTGATAGGAGTGGTAATGGTTAGAAAAGACAGGTTGACTAAGTGTGTGTGGTGAATAAAAGAGAGCAGGCTAACCTGGGAGGCCTGCACAATGATGGGCACACCCAGGAGACGCTGGCCCGTCAGCCCTATGGCCAGAGACACGGAGTCCACTTCCACAAACTCAATGTAGGCGATGCCTTTGGAGCGTCGTGAATTCCGGTCCGAGATCATGCGTACATCACGCACCTGTAGTAGAAAATCATCATTCCTCATCACATGGTGCAACAGGAACTGGTAATGTTGTTGCGGAGGGCAGCTGTTGCACATGTGCAAAGCGCAACCCCAAACACAATCAAATAGCGCTACAAACGCAACATACATTACAAACACATCCATCGGTTTTCCAACACGTAGGAATCAAAGAAAGGTTCCAATATGCCGAGTGTGTGGAGGAATCTGCCAGAGTTCACATGGCGTGGGCGTGAGTACGTAAGTCCTCCATGCCACCTTCACCTTGCCCACAGCGGAGAAGAACTCCTCAAGGTCGCGGGGTCGGATCCGCGCTGCCAGCTGCATGCAGAACACCGTACGCGCGTCGCGTTCCTCAGGCGTCAGGTTATCGATGGGGGCCCTTAATACGCGCGCACAAGAACACACGCACACAAGGGCCGACACACGAGCGTTACAATACGTAATGCAGCCGTGATCCTCCGATGCTCTCGCGCAGGGCACGACTCCGCTCGGCTAAACTGAGCTTGCTTCACGGCGCAGAAATTCACTCCCCTACATGGCTATATTTAGACTTTGCTTATAAAAGGGTTATCCCCCATGGCAATTATGTTACAGCTAGATCACGAGTCAGATACCTTTACAACTCAGAACTAGTTAAATAATGCAGTGGTGAAAAAGGTCCTCCAGAAATTGATGTCACATGAGGTGCTTGCCTTCAATAACTGTATTGTGTACCTTCACATGTGCCCTGCTGGACGAGCTGTCACAAATAATAATAGGTTTAAAGATGTTCAAGTCCTCAAGGGCACAAGCACTTTGAATTGTATGCAAAATGAAATAAACTTAAAAGGTTTGTACGTTCTTTAGTATTAGAGCTGAGACCAACAACTTGTTACGATTGAAAACCCAGCTTAATCACAAGCAGCTCAGTTACCAAAATTGCACACAGCGTCAAAGCTATGCCAGCTGAAGCGAGCTTTATTCATCTCGACGTGGTACACTGGGTGGTACTGCATTCTAGTTACTCTAGGCATGGGCTCACATCCACTCCATTATAAAAGTTTATAACCCGTTGTCAGGACGGTGCTTTGTAGCAATCGTCGGGGATTCGCAGCACGTGGCGCGACAGCCGACGGTTTGCGGTACTCAACCTAGTAGGGTGTTGGGGCCGCTCCTCGTGCGTCGCTGCCTGGCCCATGGCAGCAGTGCTAGACCTAGCGAATGTGGGGTCAGAGAGACACGCGCGCGCGCGCACACACGCGGCGATGGCCACCGTCAGCGGCTATCCAGAGGTCCGTGGGCGCACGAGTCACAGAGGGCCCTTTCGAACCAGCATAAGAGGAGGACGCCAGCAAGGAACAGAGTTGGGGGACACGGGCAAGGTGATTCTGGTAATGGGTATACGGCAGGGGGAGACAGGCAGATAGAATGGGAAAGAAGCGATACGTGAGACACAGGAACAGCAGCAGATCCACATCCACACACCACTCACCTGATGGGGCTCTTCCTCCGTGGGCTTTTACTCCTGCTGCGGCCACTGCGGCGGCTAACGGAGGTCAAAACAGCATTCATGCATAAACACACAGGCATAAAACGACGATTAGCAACTTGACCATCAGACTCAATATAACATTGGTCATCATATTTGGTGGCGGGGTGGCGCAATTGTAACACTTGTGCCTCACAGCGAGAAGGGTTTGGGTTCGATACCCGACCCAGGCGCCTTTCTGTGTGAAGTTTGTATGTTCTCCCTCGGTTCTGGATGGGTTTCCTCCGGGTTCTCCGGTTTCATCCCAAAGCTAAAAAAACATACAATATAACTGTATTGGCCCAACATCCCAATGCTAAAAAATATCTGCGAATTGATTAATTTAGAGATTTCACAGAGCAACATCATTCCATTCTGCGTAAACTCGGTAAGCCCCTCTCGAAAAACAGCCACGTAAATGCCACTTTCTTGGGCAATAAGGAGTTATAATTATTGGACAATCATACAGAAGCTGTAAATGGGATACATTTGATAATCATTGACATTATGGGCTTTTGTTTAAAAAAAATCCGCATTAACTGGCACATCTAATAACCCGGAATTTATCTCATTAATGAGTACAACACTGCACATGCTAAAAGTGTGCTTATGATTGCTCACTGAAGCACACATTATCATATATCCGACGCCTTATCCTATGGCTGCTGTCACACACTGTGCATGTCGACGTAGTGGGGGGTGCGGCGGAGCAAGGGGTGGAACGTACAAGCCGGGGCTCTTGAATCTGCCGTGCTCCCCGCTACCGCCGTGCCGGTGGCCCCGGCTACGCGAGCGACTCCTCCGCCGCCCGTGGCTTCGGCTTTGCCTCTCATGACTCCGGCCGGATTTACCATCGCGCCGGTCACGGCTGCGACTACGACGCTTGCCTCGGCTTCTGCTGAAAGAAACAGAGACACGCGCACCGGTTCCCTGTCAGGTTTTCCCCGGTTTCTGATCACAGGCCCAAAATCCCCAATGCACCAAGCGAACGGCAACAAGCAGCACTGTTGAATGTGTATCAGTTAATACGTTTCTTGAATTGAGCATGGTTCAGTCGAATGCAAGGGCGATCATGGCAATCGTACCCCCATCGAGACTTATTTCACAAACTGCCGAAGAAAATGCAATAAATGTTTACTTCTTCAATCCAATGTCCAATTTAAAAACCTTGACACTTCAAAACTGGCCGTGCCCTCCCCTCTCCTTTGCTCTATTTTATTAATGTGGGAAAAGTGAATAGGGGGAAAATCCAAATCAAGCATGGGAGGGAAAAATGCAGAATTGTCTGGGTTGGTTGGGAGTTTACTCAACGATTACGCAAGCTCTTTACAAAGACTACGCAATCGAAAATGAAATCAATTACTGGACCGCTGTTAACTCTCCATTGTCCGTGAGTCACAGACACACGAATGGGCTATAAATTATCCAATATATTTAGCTACCTCCTCTTTCGCTCTCTGCTTCTGCTGCGGCTCCGCTTTCTGAAAACAGAAAAGAGGGCCGCAAGGCGTGACAATGAAGACCTTCTACTCGTCATCGAAGCAACGTATTAAACTGAGTCAGTGAATTGTTTTACTAGTGCACACACACACAACAGTAAGTGTAAAATATAAACATACATTTCTGATTGTGTGCTAAGCAATGTGAACTTGTAGCAATACAGTTGTGTTTCAAAGCATAAAATGCTGGAACTTATTTAAAGTCAACATTTTCAGCCACACATGTCACGTAAGACATTTCATGAGGCACTGAACCCGAATAAGCCCTAGACCACATACCTTTTGCTTGGGGAACGGTAATCAAGGGAAAGCCATTACATCATTTAGCGACACCTAATTACAACGAACAATGGTTATAAAAAGGCCAGATGTACACACTTTATAAAAAAACAAATATGCATTAAAAATTGCAAGCCGCATTTAACAAGTGTACTGTTTAGATATTTAAGAAACACACCAAATGTGCTTTACCAAGTCTTGTGACTGATAAAAATCTTATCATATTACAAGAATCATTTAACACCACCACTGCAATTAGACAACCACAATGTGAAATAGATGTAGGGGAACTCACTTTTTAGATTTTTCTCCAGAGTAGTGAACGGCAGAAGAGCTCTTATTCTCTTCCTATGCAGGTCGACATAACAGCGGCATAACGTTGCGTTCACATCAATCAGGTTCACGCAACGGGGACGGGGTAACACGCAGTGAGAGCACAAAAAGAGGGGACATTTATGGTCAGTGTCACGAAGGCTGTACTGCGGTGCATTTACGCACGCCGAGGTAGCTGAAGGGCACATCGCTAGCCGCCGCGGCCTCAACCTGGTCCGTCGCGCTTACATTCTGCCAAGACAAACAGTAATGCAATAGTGGACACAGGTGGGCACAACGGTGAACCAAAGTAATGTTCAGGGGCTAACCCCCCTCATCCCCCCAGCGTGAAAGTTATCAGAAAAATCAATATATTTATGGGAATTTAAGCAGGGCCAAGTCGTCCAAAAATGTGCTGGCTACACTTAAATTAAAATATACACGGCAATTCATATTTTCAATTACAGGTTTAAAATGTCGCTTCATAAACGTCGTAGCGCTAATGAGCTACATACGGTACCGTACAATTATTCCACAATCCACACACACACCCACACTCCAAGTGATGTTCCAAACTTGAGGTCAAAGAAACTTCCATTTTCTGCAATCTACTCACCTGGAAACCCGAAACAAAAGGGGGCACATTAAGAATTGCAGTTCCGATAGGACCCTCCAGCTATTTCTTGAACTTACATTAGCACTCTGCAAAATTCACAACTTTTTTTTACACGTCTCAATCATTTCAGGACATTTAAAAAAGAAATCAATAATGTAAATGCCGAAAAGTCTACCATACAGATGTGTAACAGGGGGCAGATCTAAATCTGTTAAGTAATGCGCATGAAAACTGCAATTGTGCATATCAAAAGTATTTGTTTGAGGACACATACCTTGGCAATGGCAGGTCAAATCCTGCACAATAACCATTCCAGTCTTGTACCGCTTAGCGTAACTCTGGGATGGCTTAGGCATCTAGGAAGAGTGAATTGCTTCATTTGGTTGCTCTCAATC
Organism: Mordacia mordax; assembly: GCA_036362905.1. NCBI lineage: Eukaryota > Metazoa > Chordata > Hyperoartia > Petromyzontiformes > Petromyzontidae > Mordacia > Mordacia mordax. Next base: position 12,719,968 of record JAZEWT010000002.1, read on the forward strand.
AACATGGATATTGGAATGAAAGCACATGTAACAATGATAATATAACTGCACGTTAAAGTTTAGACCCTAAACACAGCCATTAATGAGGACCACTGCCTTCTACTGCCTCTGTTAGAACAGTAGCCAATAGGAAGCCAGTGATGCCTGAAGGCGGCATGCAGTGAACCGACTCAACAGCACTTTATAGTCCTTAACAGTTTACACCACGTGCGTTAGAACACGGCACTGCACAAACACCCACCTCCTTCATGAAGGGCGCCTCTAGCATAGCTTCTATATCCCAGTCGTCAGCCATGGCGACTTGGCAAGTGCGTGGCTGCTGCTGGGGGATAAGAAAACGGAGTAGTTTACACACGAGCAGCAGCATTTTAAAATCCGTACATGGGATCGTTAAACTGCACCTTTTGTCTCCAGGTTTCTCTTGTTTACGGAGCTTTTAAATCGCCAGATTATATCTCTGGTCTCAGCTCTCTAACATCTGTTGCTTGGTTAGATATCTTTTTCTGTTAAGCGAGCCATCTCTGCAGGCCACAAGCAACTCCCTGACGCAGCCTGTGGACTCCTAGTAAAAGAGCTACAGTACATTTTAAAGCATAGTACTGAAATATAGATATACCTCTTTCTCCAAGCACCAACATTTTACAGAACTCTTTCTGAGGGAGGGGAGAAGAGTTTTGAAAATGCTTATTTTGAACAATCCTGAGCTGGAAATAATCATGCTGCATGGGAAATTAAAGTGTACGTATATTATACCCTTCAGACATTTTTTGAAAACTTACGCAAAGAGAAAGAGCTTCGATCGCAATTATTTGCCCTCGGTTATTTGCTGTGAAGATAAAAATAGAGCACAGTGTTATTTTATAACTAAGCAGGATGTTTGACATAGCTTATACTGTATGCGCGTGAACTAGCACGAGTAACGCAAACCTACGCCTATCGTCTCAAAGTACTTATTTAAAACGAGCTTCACCTTGAAATAAGGCACCCACTGCCAGCAGCCTATTCGTTTTAATTGGGGCCTATTACTAAGAATGTAATTTGTACAAAAAGGATAAAGTGTCTTTAGTCGTAATCATAACTTTTATAACAGGTCTTAACCAAAGTTGTTCATACATTAGACTAATTGAAAGTGGTAAATATCTTCATCCTATTCCCGCGTATGGATGGATGTTTTGGTTAGATGCTCGCTTCACAATGTATTATTAAGCGTAAGTCTATACTACTTTTAAAACGCTGCTGTGATGTTACATGCATCACGCTGTGAAATAAGCAGTATTTATTGTGGCATGAGAACCTTTCCCTTTAAAATTTTACATTAAAAAATCAGCATAAGAACCAAATAATATCCCTTAGCTTTCATGCGAAACCTGAAATATACCAACTCTACATTCATACAGCAGTACGTGCAATGCTCTTATTATCCCTTGACTGAACTCATCAGTCTATACAAACCTAAAAAGTACATTACAGATTAACATAAGTAGGAAACTCTTTGTTATTTAGTTAAGGTATACTTAGCATAATGAGGTTAACGTACTTGGCTAACAACTTAAAATCCAGTTAAATACCAGTTTACAGTGATTTACATTCTGAACCAAGACAACTGTGTAGGATAGTTAATGAATAGAACATTTGTAGACGTGTCAGTGACTTTTAACGTAAAGCCACGTTTAGAAATTGGAAGAGAAATCGCCCGATGTTGTAAGGAAACGGGAGAGCAGGGACCACGCGCGCGTCCACTGCAATACGAACGTTTAACAATAAAAGAGAAAACACGCAAATCAACACCAATACGAGGCAGTACGTGGCTTAAATTCACAACACTGAGGGTGATTGTAACAATAATAACATTAAAACACCTTCCCAAAGCGCGGGAAGCCTGAGGCCTCAGCACTATGACGAAGCCTGCGGACTAGGCCTCGGTCTCCTCCTCGTATCGGCGAAGGAAACCGCGCAGGGAATCCGCGACAAGAGTCTCCAACTCGTTCGCGATTCACACTCGCCGAGAAACACTCCTTAAACGACTCCCCACCACTCGGAGTGTTTTATAGCACAGATCTCGACGCGCTACCGCAGCAGAGTCGGTGCTCGCGGGCCCCACACCTCGGCGCCCGCTCTACCTTACGTCGAAATCGTCCTTCGCGGCTCCGCACTGCCCTTCCACCTTACTCTGCTCTCACCTTTAACCGTGCGAGTGATTACAAACAACCACGGGTCCTTTAACAACACAAGGGAGAGTTCGACCCCGACCTTGGTGTCTCTTCTCCCCCCCCC
>JAZEWT010000002.1:12729346-12768723 GCA_036362905.1 Mordacia mordax
TTTATCTATTGTAAAGAAGAATCGAGCAAAATTCCTCCAAGCTGATGTACAAGACTGACCAATTATTACAGGAAACGTTTGGTTGAAGTTATTGCTGTTCAATGGGTGTCTCCGTTTAACGAATGTAAAAGTTCATTTACTTTTTACACCAAAAATATTGAATGTTGAGTCATTTTGCTCAATAAATAAATGAAAAAGTGGATTTTTTCCGTGTGCTTCTTTGTACTTTTATAAGGTTCTTTTTTTATATCTATTATTCGGACTTAGATGAAGATCTGATCACATTTTCGGTCAAATACATGCAGAAATACAGGCATTTCTTAAGGCTTTGCAAACATTTTATCATCACTATACCCTTGCATATTTCTCAGCATCAGCGAATCGTGCTGGGACAAGTATGGAATTTGCACACGTTGAAGTTGCTAAGGCAGTCTGGAGTGTAAGAGTGACTCTTGATTGCTCACTTAGCTTCGAGACACACATCAACAATGTGACGAAGGTAGCCTATTTGCATCTCAAAAATATGGCCAGACTGTGCAACATTCTATGACCTTCCGATGCGGAGATGCTAATACACATCTTCATCTCCTCACGAATCGATTATTGCAACGCACTAGTCCCTGGAAAGAGGCCGGGCGAGATGAGGGGAGGTCATGCGAGGTGAGCATAAACCCTATGAAGTGTGGTGGTGTCGTCCCTCCTCCCCCCCAGATCGTAAACAACACGTGGTCTGATGGGAGAGACTAGAAATGCTTGGGGGGAGGGGGACATAAGGCGAGGCACGGGATGATCGGATTGGCTGGTGGACGTGGGGTGACATCACGTGACCAGGTGCCGTTGGACAAGATCCGGGAGTGGGGGTCTGAGGGGATATAAGGGGATCTCTGGAAGCAAAGGGTGAGAGTCGCATGGGGAGCTGTCAGCTGCATGGTCGTCATGTATGAGTGGCGAATATTTAGCGCGCGAAGCGCAGAGTTTTTGTGTTGTGTTGCATTGTGTAGTTAGAGTTGTTAGTATGTTAGTGTTAACAAAGAGCTGGGACGAGAGAAGTCTCCCATCCTCCACTGGAGTGGCTGCTGCGTGTACGGTGCGGAGAGAAGATGGCGTCGCTCCTGTTCCGTGTGCGCTGCCGGAACCAAGAGGGCACGCCAGCGGGCGGATCGACTGTTGGTGAGGGAGCCGGCTCGTTGGCGTGTCCTCACACATTAACATACAGCAAAGACATTTATATACACCAAGCGAGTTAACAATCAAGTAATCCGTTTTAAAAGATTTGATTAGCTTTGCTATACATTTTTCAAGAGTCGTCACGAACATATAAGGGCCTAACTCGTCCACAAGTCAGCAGCAATCCACTCTGTCCTGTTTGTCCGGGCGGTGTGGGGTACCAGCCTCAAGGGACGCCGGTGTATGGTCCACAACCCAGGGTGATGGACCAGCTGCCGGAGGACCTGCGCGAACGCCTCGTGCAGTGAGGTGGCCAGCGTCATGGTGCGTCCAGCCCCAAGACCTGAAACTAACTTACCGGCAGCAGATGTTCAGGATCCATCCTTGAGTCAGTTTTGCGGCAGCGTTAACGCAGTGCTATTCTAAAGAGCTTGCTGTGTGTGTGTGAGATCGGCGCAGTGTATGTTCGTGATGAACTGGACTGAATGAGCTATGACAAATGCTCAAACTCATGTTTAATGTCTACAGCCACAAGGTCACACTTGCTCATATTTAGTTCGAATAGGATGTGAATTCAGAGTAGCACAACGCATTTGTTTAGGAAACGCTGATGGGTTTATAAAAAGACACAATGCACAAGCAAATTTAGTGTTGTTTACACGTTGATCTGTTTGAATCACGTGGTTTTCCAGCCTCTGCCATCATTACATTTCACGTCAGCTACAAATTTGATTGGAGGGTCACAGCGTCTCGCTGTCTATCCCAGACCTGCACTATTGACAATTTGACGGCCGGAGAGTACATCTCTTGATCAGCTTTAGGAAGACAACGCCCTCGCCTATATTCGCGAGACATGATCATGATTAAACGGGATAGGTGGTTGCGCACTGCTGGTGTAAGAGCCCCCACTAAATGAAGTGGCATTCTAGCAGAGGTATATTCGCCTGCTCTTCCACGCTGACCAGATGTCCAGAAAATGTTGGGTGTATCCACACTTTACCCCACCACACGAAGCGACCTATGAAATGACTACGGCGTACCCATATCAACTGCAGAGATAAGAGGAAGACATTTAATAAACCGGTACCAGTTTCAATTATCACTCCATTGAGGATCAAATCTAACCGGGGACACGACTCTTTAGAACTCGTAGTGGAGGACGTAGAGATCATAAGCGATACTTTTAATCTGGCACTGGTGGCTGTGCTGCACCTGGCCTGTGATGCAGCCATGTGGTGGCAGCAGCGAAGGTTAGTGATTGAACGCACGTGTTGTGGATCAACGCACATATTGTGGAACTCACTTCCCAAGGGCGTCCAGAAGCAAGCAAGGAGAATAGGCTGCAGCAGCAATGTGGACCTGCTGTTGCCCCCTATATGGGATAGTGTCTTCCTCTAACATGTGTGAATTTTCTCCAGGTGCTCCGCTTTTGTCCTATATTTATAAAAAATAATTAGCTGAAAAGAATTTAATTTACAAGGGACTGCAGAGCTTGGGAGTGATTGTTGGTCACCCTGGCTCCGCGCGTATCTGCTGCCTTCATCTGCGTTTCCCCTTGGCGCCTGGGTCAGTTTGAGTCTGCGCGAGCAGGGAGCAAATATTGTGCTGCAGCGGTGACCCGTAGTACGAATCTAGGTTACAAGTCTCATCTCATTATCTGAAACCGCTTAATCCTATATAGGGTCACGGTGAGCCGGAGCCTATCCCGGAAACACAGGGCGTAAGGCAGGAATACACCCGACGACGGGACGCCAGTCCATCGCCGGGCATTGCGGGACAATTTTAGTCTGCGAGCCAATCAACCTATCCAGGAGCATGCTTTTGGACTGTGGGAGGAAACCGGAGTACCCGGCGAAAACCCACGCGGACACGGGGAGAGCATGCAAACTCCACACAGAAAGGCACCCGAGCCGAGAGATTCGAACCCGGGACCTTCTTGCTGTGAGGCGTCAGCGCTAACCACTGGGCCACCGCGCCACCCCTAGGTTACAAGTGATAATATGTATTAATAATAAGTATAATTCTAAATTCAGGTGGGGGAAACTCTTACACAGTGAGCCGAGGGCGAGGAGTGTAAAGTTGGCAGCTTTTAGTTTTATTCTTGCTGGCGAGCGCCACGATGCCGTTGACACGATACAAAGCACAGGTAACAGGCACGGATAGGGCCACGCAAGCCCACGGTGGCGCTCGCTGACGATAAATAAAAACCAAATAAGTAAAACACATCGGTGCACCAGCACAGTGCATGCAACGCCGACAAATTATGCAAACATAGATCTCGACAACTAAAAATGAAACCCAATGGTTTGCATAAAGTTTGTGGCAACGACTCCGGCAGTAGCGGAAGAAGCCGCGTTAATGGATGAGGAGAACCAAACGGTGCGAGGACTGGTGAATTAGTCCTGGGACTAGACTTAAAGTTGGTACCAATAAAACAGGCAAAACTTCAGTGGAAGGGCTACTGGGAAAAATATTGCAACATTGGTTGACGTTGGGTGAACGTTGCATGTTGTTGACCAGGCGACTTTTTACTTATTTATAAGGTCAACCAAGGGCTGGCGGTGTATTTGGTTGTTCTTTATCAGGGTGTAACAAGAGAGGAAGATGGCAGTGGCCTACTTCACTAGTCGCCCACCCTGTCGAATGAGAAATCACGACCAATGCCATCATTAGCGCCCGGCGACCGAACATCCATCAACGATCTTGCGTTTAGATCCCACCTGCAGAGCGGTGACGTTACCCAGATCTGTAAGTTCCCACGGCTCGGCAGTGGCCTCCCACGCTCTTCAATTCCTTCCTCTCTTTAGTTGCTTCTGTCCAGCAGTGGCCTCTGAAACGCTTTGATTTAATTGTTGGTGATAACCAACATTGATTAACAACAAAATATACAGATTGTGCATTGATAAAACACGGTAACGCTTTCAACTCTGTATTCAACAGTGACATTTGTAACTGTTGCTCAATAATCTGTAACACTATGCCGCAGTTACATCAATGTCACAATGCCCTGCTCTTCCAGTATCAACATCGTGCCAGTATCTTGTGGAACAGCCACCACTGAACCAGGGCTGTAAACAGGAGGATTTAATCTCTCTAACCGTTTTGACAAGCGACAGTTCTTTCAATTGACAGCAGCACGGATCCAAATACCCCTCGGCAGTTAGCGACCTGTTGTAAACAAAAATACACGACGAAAGTTTTGCTAACTCATGTGGCATTCTGGCGCAGTTCCACAGACTTTAACCACACGTGTGCGTGGCAGAGACGATGTGTGGATGAACTGAGGAGTGGAGGAGGCATGATGATGGGCTCCTCGGTGATTATAAGCGATGAAGGATTCACACAATCAGCCTTCGTCCACCATGGTATGGTGGTTTACACTCGGTGGTGATAATCAGTGATAACGAACTCATCGACGGTAGCAGTAAATAAATAGTGGAAGGTCCGTCAACGTCCTGCGACGTGAAGTCGCCATGATGACAAAATGACGGATGTGGGAGTAGAATTGTGATGATCCGGGTATCGAGGTTATGCGATGTGGTGGTGCCATGAAGTAGGTGCTCTGATGTGGTGACGTGATGGCGTCGTCGCGACAATGTGGTTGGTTATATTGTAACGATGAGGGTGTTGTGACGATGTGATGTGTAACTCTGACGATCGTGTAATGACGAGGTTGGCTGTGTCGCGCTGAGGTGTGATGATGTGATTTTACGACATGCTCACGACGAAAATGTGCCAACAGTTTTATAATATGGCAATGATGACGATGTCATGACGACGATGACGACAATAATGATGATGTGCTGGCTCACATACGCATGTGCTGTTACACGTGTTCAATACATGACGGCCTGTGGCTTGGCTTACGAGAATCTGCAGAAGCTTCTAGGTCATCGCTCCTCTTCTCTACACTTAGATTTGCACTGACCGATGCTCCTCAATCATTTTTTCTTCCAGGGCATGGTTGAGGAGACAACATAGTCCAGTTATTCAAATTATACAGGAGGTCCCATCAGTGGCAGTTGGCAATAACAGTGGCGCCTCGTGGTTTCAAGTTGAGGAGGCCACAACGTCCTACCTCGGATTTTCCAGTCTCTGTTAATAACAACGCATGCAGGTGGATTCATGGACATATGGAATGTGATGGCAGAGTGACGATGGCGATGATGATATGTCAGTGCTGAACTCCACCAGCCCAGTTCTCCTGTGTGGTCGATCTTTCCACACCGTTCCCCTGAGACTGGAAACACCAATGTGAGGTTTGTATGAGCCTACTCAACGTGGAACCACCACATGGCTTTATAAGTGTAAAGCGATGCCCCTCATTGAGAACCCCACGGTGTTCACTGTGTATTATGTACTCATACAATAACACACAGAACGCTCTGGTTAGGTATATGTAATAGTCGTAATCACACCACTGAAATAGGAGGCATCATTCTCTCCACCCGATTACACAATTATTCTTTTCGGATTTGAACTTCGGTGTTGGGGGTCGGGCTACACAGCCATGGTGTCAAGCGTCTGTTAATCGATGGTGGAGACCAATCCTGGTGGTCATGACCCCTATATACTGCCGCTTTGAACTAAAATCTACTCCCTGGTTGTTGTCCAAATGCTAAGCGTGCCAGCTTTGATTCACATTACAGCGCCAATTTCTCTTCTATTCATCGATGGTGTGATCACCTCCATTGTACCATGGGCATGAACCGAGTAGCCTCACCACCAGCACAGCTGCTAAACCGCCAGCATGGCTATTAATCCACTGACGAGGTCACCTGCCCACTAACACTACTAACATGGCGGCTTGACCAGCAGCATGGCTAATAACCCACCAGTATGACCACCTGACCAGCAGAGCGGCATCTAAACCACGAACAGAATGCCAGCCTAACCACCAGAATGGAAGTTTGACCTCCAGCATGGTGACTCAAATCTATAAACCGGACTCAAACCAATCGGACAGCGCAAACAGAACCATCGAGAGAGAAAGAAGAGGGGGGGAGGAGAGAGTGACAAGGAAGCTTGAGCAGATATCACCCCCAGCAACAACGAATTTGCCCGACTTCTCAGGCCTCCTCGTCGTCCTCACCCTCTTCCTCCTCGAACTCGCCCGCCTCCTCGGCGGTGGCGTCCTGATACTGCTGGTACTCGGAGACGAGGTCGTTCATGTTGCTCTCTGCCTCGGTGAACTCCATCTCGTCCATGCCCTCGCCCGTGTACCAGTGGAGGAACGCCTTGCGGCGGAACATGGCTGTGAACTGCTCCGAGATTCGCTTGAACAGCTCCTGTGAAGGACACGGGGGTATTAGGGGGACTCGGTGCCATAGGTGGTAGATGACAACAATTTTGTATTATTAATTTCAGCATGTAGAGAGAGAACGACTCAGGGATGCGATGAACCATACACAAAAAGCAGCCACATGGAGAGCTCACGCCACGGGTTTCCAAAACTCTATGGTCCTCTATATATTAAGATTTTAAACTGGATAATTCATGAGTTTACTTGTAGAAGGCAGCACGAGCACCCAGAGACAAAACAGCTGGCATTCACATTTTTGCTGGACCACCTTCTTCTAACGAGTCAGGGCATGGCTTATACTCGACAAACAAGTTTTGGAACGTGTGTGTGATTCGCCAACCCTCACCTCCACATGGGCATGGGGACAGAGAGGCACAAAGACATGGGGACGTAATGACCTGAACGTACAGGTGCAAGGAGACTGAGATTACAGGGACATGAAGGCACGAGTGTGATTCAAGAACAAAGGGAGACACGAAGACACCAGTGTGAAGACATGGGTACAGAGGAGAAAAGACGTGGGGACTTGCGTACATGGACCTTCAAGGTGAACAAGAGATGATGTTATAGCGATGTTTCTTTTTAATCCACCCGTGCTAATGTTTACTACGATTATCCAATCAATTGCATGGTGGGTTCCTCATGATGCTGCCAATTTCCTGCCATGCAAAAAGCGAACTTTCATAATTGGAAAAGTGGCATCATCTTCCAATCTGGCAGGGTCCTTGTGACGGAGAATCCTGAGACTTGGAGAGACTTTCTTTATCGGAAAATAAATATAAAAGCATTTTGTACAAAGTTACAAAACAATCAAGGGCCTTAATCATTATTATTTAGACCGACCCTCCACACATCCTCAATGCAGAGATGTACGGCCCCACCACCGCCTCATCACCTGGATAGCCGTGCTGTTGCCGATGAAGGTGGCCGACATCTTGAGCCCGCGGGGCGGGATGTCGCACACGGCCGTCTTCACGTTGTTGGGGATCCACTCGACGAAGTAGCTGCTGTTCTTGTTCTGCACGCTCAGCATCTGCTCATCCACCTCCTTCATCGACATGCGGCCGCGGAAAATGGCCGCCACGGTGAGGTAGCGGCCGTGGCGCGGGTCGCATGCTGCCATCATGTTCTTGGCGTCGAACATCTGCTGCGTGAGCTCGGGTACGGTGAGCGCGCGGTACTGCTGCGAGCCGCGGCTGGTGAGCGGCGCGAAGCCAGGCATGAAGAAGTGCAGGCGTGGGAAGGGCACCATATTGACGGCGAGCTTGCGTAGGTCGGCGTTCAGCTGGCCCGGGAAGCGGAGGCACGTGGTGACCCCGCTCATGGTGGCCGACACCAGGTGGTTTAGGTCGCCGTACGTGGGCGTCGTGAGCTTCAGCGTGCGGAAGCAGATGTCGTAGAGGGCCTCATTGTCGATGCAGTAGGTCTCGTCGGTGTTCTCCACCAGCTGGTGGACCGACAGTGTCGCGTTGTATGGCTCCACCACTGTGTCTGAGACCTGTGGGCGAGAGAGAGAAAGTGTGTGGGTCAGCAATCACGGGGATGGGTGAGTGAGTGGGAGGGTGGGTGAGATAGTTGGTTGAGTGGGTGGGTGGACAAATCTGGGGGTGCAAGAGGTCCTTGTCCAGGGGGCTTAAGTCAGTGTTTAAGCTAATGTAAAGAAGAGCATCAGAACTAGGTATATAGTCTCTGAGTCCCCTATTCCTGCCCCTTGCTCCCATCACGTTGAGATGGCACCACGCTAAGGTGTTCATGATGCGGTTGCTGTTATAGTACCGGTATTATAGTCCTCTGTGTAGTTGTCGACAGACTGGCCCACCTTGACTATAGTCCAAATACTATAATCCTCTCTCTAGTACCACTCACCTTTGAATGAAGGCACCACGCTAAAGGTATTCATGATGCAAGCAGTGTGAAAGTACTGGTACTGGTGTTCTGTATTCACAGCTATAGTACTGGTACTGTAGTTTTGTATTCACGGCTATAAAACTCGTACTATAGTCCTGCATATAAGGCTATAGCACTGCTACTATAGTCCTGTATTAATTGCCATAGGACCGGTACTCTAATCTCACCTTGGGTGAGGGCACCACGCTGAAGGTGTTCATGATGCGGTCGGGGTACTCCTCGCGGATCTTGCTGATGAGCAGGGTGCCCATGCCTGAGCCCGTGCCACCCCCCAGCGAGTGCGTCAGCTGGAAGCCCTGCAGGCAGTCGCAGCTCTCGGCCTCCTTGCGCACTACGTCCAGCACCGAGTCCACCAGCTCCGCGCCCTCCGTGTAGTGGCCCTTGGCCCAGTTGTTACCTGCGCCGCTCTGGCCTGTGGGATAGCGTGGGGGAGGGGGGCGAGTGTGGAGGGGGGGGGGCGACAGGGGTCACCACGCGGTCTGACCACAGCGCATCGTTCATCCCCCTCCAACGTTTGTTGTTGGCAGAAATCTCGCATCCAGAGCATTGCAAGCTCACTGTGTACTTTATACACCTCGGATGAAAGGCGCCCTATAAATGCAATTATTATTATTATTATACTGTAATAGTAAACATCTAGCCATCTATATCCATGCCCTGAATGCTGCGACTTTGATCATTTATCTAAAGAGCTGCTTTTTTGGAATAGCCATGGAAAGTGTTCCTCCTCGACACGGCTATTCTGAAAGGGCAGCTCGCGAGAGCAATTCTCAAATATTCAGCCATAAAACATCTAACACGCTGCATTTTGTAAACATTCTGAAGTAATAATAATAATTGCACTTCTAGAGCGTGCAGTAGGAGGTCATGGAAGAAACTTGGCGCCCTGAGCGAGACAACTGCCGTGACGTGCGCATCGGGGCAACATGGCAGCCACATGGCCCAGCAAAAGCGCACTCATTGCTTGCTGCAGAAGTTTGTGGTTTGTATCCAGCGGGCCGCCCTGGTTAACACCGCCTGTGTGTGTTGTTTTACTTTAATATACTTTGGGCCGTCTGCTTCGCAGGGGGCGTAGAAGATAATCGCGAGCTCATTCAGAGAGAGGAGGAGGGCATTTTGTGCGAGCGACGTGGTCCAAATTGCCCAAATTGCAGTCAGTTTGTTTTTGAGCTGGACAGAACCGTTGAGCTATGCAGCTTTTTTTCAAAAGTTGTACGGTGGGGAGGGATACACGGGTTACAAAATCTCTGAGCACCAGGGCCAATTTAGTCCGAACAATTAACCTAGAGAGCATGCCGTCTGACTGTGGGAAGAAACTGATGAATCTAGTGAAATCCTATACGGACATGGGGAGACCATACAAACTCCACACAGAAAGGTGGCACCCGAGCCAGGAATTGAATCCTCGGACTTTTTGCTGTGAGGTGGCAGCACTATTCACAGTTCCACCGTGATACCGCAAATCATTCTATTGGGATTATTCAGCCATTGTAGCGATTCGCCCTCGCCCCCCCCCCCCCACTATTTTGGCAGGAAGATACCCCTGGTGTCACTCTTACACGGTTAAACAACGTGGAATGAGTGGCGGGACTGGTGTCCTACCGAAGACGAAGTTGTCTGGTCGGAAGATTTGTCCGAATGGTCCAGAGCGAACCGAGTCCATTGTGCCAGGTTCCAGGTCAACTAGGATGGCTCTTGGGACGAACTTACCTCCTGCGCACATGTACACGGGACACACACAGACGTAGGCAGACACACAGTTATACACGTGTACACACTTAGACCCATCTCCTTACACTATGGAATCGTATATTGTATTACAGGAACCCTTCACCTGGAGCTTGCAAGCTCACTGGGTACGTTCTGTTCTAATATCAAACATATAACTCTGATTCCTCACTCAGCTTCGAGACACACATCAACAAGGTGACGAAGGTAGCCTATTTCCATCTCAAAAACATAGCCACAATGTGCAACATCCTGACACCCTCTGATGCTGAGCAGTTAATCCACAGCTTCATCTCTTCACGAATCGATTACTGCAATGCACTGCAACCTGGCATCCCTGCCTACCTGATCAATCGTCTCCAACGTGTGCAAAATGCACACATATCCTCAGTACTGATGTCTATCCACTAGTTACCTGTTTAATATAGGACCGAATTCAAGACCCTCCTTCTCACCTACAAGGCTCTCACCGGCGCTGCTCCAACATACATCAATGACGTGCTAACTGCTTCAGACACCCTCCTTAACATGACAACTTCGATCTTCCAATACGGGCTTGCTGCATTTGCCCAGACAACACCTGCATTCGATGAGTGTCACAGCCTTCTCGCGCGCTGCTCCCAGACTTTGGAACGCCCTGCCATTGGCGATTCGGTCAGCTGAATCCATGGGCATCTTCAAATCTCGTCTCAAGACTCACTTGTTCCGTAAGGCTTTCATATCCTCTGACAAGGACTGTTAATGCGGCTCACTGTTATGCTGGGATGATGGCTCACTGCCGACTTATACCTGCTCAGGAACACTTAGAATAACAATTGCACTTATGCCTTCCTTGTTTGTCAAACACTTATTTTTATTGCTTACTTTATATCCTCAAAACTATAGCAATTTTTTTATTTTCAGTTGAACTGTTCTGATGTTGTTGGCATGCCGTTCTCTCCACAGCTCAGATTTGTACCAAAAAACATGCATAAAACGTTAATGTTGCTGATTCGCTATTCTTATGTCGTTGTGGTTGCTGACGTGCCATTCTCTCCACAGCTCCGTGCAGCGCTTTGTGACCCTCGGGTGAAGAGCGCTCTATAAGTGCAATTATTATCATCTCCCAATCTCCATTAGTTGATACATGTTGGCTTTCAGCTGATTACAAGTAAATACGATGCTCTTACATCCTGTTTGCAAACACAAGTGATAACAATGCATATCTTTCTACTCCTATAAACAATACAATGATGATGAGGCCACGTGTTTAGGACGACGCTGATGATATATAGTTACAATGAAACATATATCGGTGACGATGATGACGGTGGTGATATACAGTCGATTGCCTCTTTACGTTCTCCCACAGAGGCACGCTCTTTTTGCGAGCGCCTGCTAAACCCGGCACCTTCGAAGTACAAGCGACGCGAAAGGTCGCTGACGTCAGCCTCTGTGCACCACGAGTCGCGCCGTGCCTGGGGTGGAGGGCGGAGGAGGGCGACGGGGATGAACTCCCATTTTAGGCCGAGCGGATCTAAAGGGTCCCCGCACTCGGCCACAGGAAGGGATGTCGTACCCGACGCCTCATTGTAGTAGACGTTGATCCTCTCCAGCTGTAGGTCACTGTCTCCATGATACGAGCCTGTGGGATCGATTCCGTGTTCATCGCTGATCACTTCCCAGAACTGGACACGGTGGGGAGGGGGGGATATGGAGGGAACACGAGGGAGACAATGTTAAGAAGAAGAATAAATGATGACATTCATAACGCCACGTGGAAATTCCACGCCTGGTAGTGGACGCGATACAGACACGGAGGCGTAGCGAGGAAAACGAAGAGGGAGAGAAGTCAGCCAGGCAGTCAGCCGATGCCAACTCGCCAGACACCACTTGTTGTATATTATAATATCGGTCAATTAATAATGGGTGTTTTTTTAGTTGCGGGAGGAAACTAGAGAACTTGAAGAAAAAGCATGTGGAACATAATAATACACAAACTCTACACAGAAAGTCTCCACCCCCCCACCCCCCCCAGGCAGTGATGGAACCGCTTCGGGCAGGGCCTTCTTTCTGTGAGACGCAGATGTTGCCACTGCGCCACCCTGCCGCCCGGTGTTCCTCGTTCCTGGTGAAAACTCACGTGGTTAGGGGCAGCAGGACATGCAAACGCCACACAGAAAGGCATCCGATGGGGAAAACGAACCAAGGACCTTCTGTCGTGAGACGGCTGATGTTACGATTCATTATTGTGTCATTTGCGTCTGCGGCCCGGAAGCCCCGCGCAGCGTGGCAGAACGGGGGGGGGGATGAAGAAAACAATTTCGGGAGGAGACGGGGGGGCGGAAGAGCGATTAATTAATTGCAGTCGCACCGAATCTCATCTCATTATCTGAAACCGCTTAATCCTATATAGGGTCACGGTGAGCCGGAGCCTATCCCGGAAACACAGGGCGTAAGGCAGGAATACACCCGACGACGGGACGCCAGTCCATCGCCGGCGCACCGAATCCACATGGGATCAATTCCTCCTCGTTTTTCGCCAGGCCGAGCAATCCTCGTCCCACTCAACATCTTTAGATCGGGTTGCGGAGTGGTGATCATCATTCGTTTCCACCATCGCCATGATCATCATTGGTTATCATCATGAATCCAACACAATTGCAACGACTCGCCTTTACGGCCAGATCTTGTGCGAACCGCTTAGTGGCGGTGGTGCGTTCAGCTCGGAGCCGGTCAACCACTGAGTGGCCACGAGATTATGGGTGCCCCGAAGTCCGCCTCGCACGATTATTAATAGATGTATGATGTGGATGGGTCCATAATTCTTCAGCTCACCACCTTAAAAATGAAAAGCGCTTTTGTTATTTTTCATGGCGAACAATATCCAATAGAGCACGAGACTGGTCTACGGCTATGCTGCTGCGTCACTTCGCAGTCCTCTTCGTGCACGCAGCCTTTGTTTGCCACAAAGGCCGCCCATTCGATTCTTCACTCGTTTATCCACCCATTCGTTCGTTAAACGACGCAACCTTTCCGCATGTTATTGACTCATTCGTAGTGTCATTAGGCGAGCGAGCGAATGAGTTCGGTGGCTCATTCGGTCGCTCAGTTCCTTATTTAAATCGTGCGTTGAATGAAGCTCTCGTTCATCCCTTCGTTCGACGAGTCGCTCCACTCATTCGCCCGTCCAACCATCCGCACGAGTGATTCATTCGTTTTGCCGAGAGGCGCCTGCGCGGCCGCTACTCCCCGGACCCAGACCCGGCGCGGTGGGGGGGGCGTGGGGGGCAAGGGGTCAACGAAGCAAAAATAAGGGCACGGCTGGTGACATCTCGCGTTACCACCGCGAACCAGAGGCCCGGAGGCCACATCACGCGGCGCGATCACTGCGCCTCGCGTTCGCACGTAAACGAGCCAATTAGCGGAGAGCGCCGCGCCACTCGAGGTGAGGACGGAGAGGGACGCGAGCGGTGGCGGTGTGGGGGAAGAGAGAGGGCAGGAGTGTGGAGTCCGCATTGCGGAGACGTGGGGAGAGGGGAGGGGTCTGGAGCCCCCCCCCCCTCGCCCTATTTTTTACACCCCCTCCCTTCACCCCCCTCCACCCCCTCCTCCGCTAACCCCCACTCCTAGACAGCCTCCCCCTCTCATACCCGGAATCTAGCTGTGATGACACATTTCAGAGGCGTCTTTGATCTAGGATCTGCGTTGTTGCACTTGCATCTATTTATATCGATTCCATCGATTTTCCAAATCCACAACAAATTTGGGTTAAATAATAATTTTAAAACTATTATGTAAAACGAATGCAAATGACATGCTAATATGCGTAGGTATCAAGGTTCCTATGACCAAATCATCAGGGCTGCTTGCCAGGTCTGGGAAGCAGACGTTCAGACGAGACGGTGATTGAATGGGAGCCCACCCTGCACTGAACATGTGCTGCACACCTGCGTGCGTTTGTAGGGCGCTGTGACGCCCTTGAAATAGTTGTACTGTACTATCCATGCTCTATCGCCTCTAACGCTCGTTTTACCAACCCGCGCCGACCAGCGGGGTGAAGTATGGTTCAACTACCACGAGGACCCCGATTGGCCGACTCCTCCTGCGCACAACAATGCTGGGCCCACCTCTGACTCGTGGGCCCTGGCGCAGTTGCACCGCCTACGCACTCGATAGCTGCGATGCGACCCAATGCCGCACACGCACACGCCCGCGCCACCCCCCCGCCTCCAATGCTTCGACAGCAGCCGGCGGAGGGGCCCCACCCTAGAGACTGGGGGGTGGGGGAGTAGGCGGGGCCTTCCCTGCCTCTCCCTCTTCCTCCAGTCCTCTAACCCCTACCCAGCCCCCCCTCCCTCCCTGCTCCCCCCCCCTTTCATCTACCTCATCCCCCCCCGCAACGCCTCCCTTGCATCGCTCCTCCGATCGTCAATCACAACCCTCGCTCGCTATCGAACTCCCCATTGCCCCTGCCTTCCAGCCCCTGCTGCTCACTCGCCAGCAGTGATGTCAGCCCAGCTAGCGATCGTTAATTTAATCAACATCACCATCACCGACATCATCAGCAACAAAACGAGGACATTTTGTTGTTGTTGATTTGCCGTTCATGTCGTTGTTGTTGCTCACATGCCCTTCTCTCCATAGCTCTGTGTAGCGCGTTGTGACCTTTGGGTGAAAAGCGCTCTAAAAAGTGCAATAAATATTATTTTAATCTGCGGAACCGACCGGGTTGCGGGTCACCTATCCCCTCGCGTACCGTGCCGGCCTTCATAGATATTCGCTGGTGGCACTTGACCTTACACTGTACGATGTCTATATGGAGGACATGTGTCTTTTTTTCTTTATTAAATAATAGGGTGTGGGTGGGGGGATATTGAATTATTTTCTGTACGCTGGCTGTGTTGTGTTGACGGCCGTGCATTAGCATGCGAAGCGGGACTCAGGCGCACACAGAGAGACACAGGGGGCACGCTTTTGCAGCAGAGATTAAGACAATGAGGGCTGGATTTTACCCAGAAAATATTCGAAGCAACATCCTGCTGCTCTCGGAGCAGAAACGCGGCCTGGAACTCCCGCACAGATGGGGAAATCAAAATCACCATCTGGGTAGATGAAGAGGGGGAGCTAAGAACATTGAAAATATATATATATATATTTAAAAACAAAATTAGCCTCCCCTAAAATCGATGTATGGGGAAATGGAAGACCGTGGCAAGGGGAGGGGCCACCCCCCTAAGGCGAGGGGCCAGCCCCTCTCCTAGCCCCCCCCCCCCCAGACTGTGGAGAACTGGGATTTGGTTGAGGGGCTGATGGGCTCTTTGTTTCAAATCAAATGTGGATCCGCGAGGATTGATGTCACTAACACAGAATAATTGACCAAATCTATAGATTTCCGTGCAATAAAGCCGAACTCTCATTACCGCTATGGCGAATGTTATTTTATAATTATTTAACAATTACAACACGTTGTTACGTATGTTTGGGTGCTGCTGCGTTGCGTGCACAAGCACAAAACATTCGACACGTTGGCTCATAAACACCGCTCCCTGGTACAGGCGAGCAATTGCCCTTCTTCATTACCAGCAGCAGCGGCAATTTTATATAATCCATTGCAATTTTACCATCACAGTGATAACGACGAGGTCCGGTCGATGGTGCGTCAAGCATCGGTGCCTCCCAGTCGTTTTGGCGAAAATTTCTCGAGAAATTACGTCGCTCACGATTGCTTGTTAATGAGAAGTCTGTGACCACACCCTCGCTGTACAAACGCAAACCTTCGTTTGCGTTTCCCCCAGTGCCCTGAAATTTAATATTCGCATCATCCTCTCCCCTCCAGCCTTCAATCAGCTCGCACTGACCAGCGTGGTGAAGTATGGTCAACTAGCTCCCTCACGGGCTGCAGTGTGTGGATGAGGGCACAGCGCGCAGATGATTTGATGTCGCGACACGAGCCGGAGCAGAACCGCGCCCTGGAGTAGGAAGAGGAGCGCAGGACGAGGGGAGGGTAGGAAAAGGTGGAGATTATGTACTTAGAAGGAGGTGGACGAGAAGGTGGAGGTTGTAGAAAGAGGTGGGACACCCACACGAGGAGGTAGAGGAACAGACGCACGTGCAGGTGTTGGAATAAAACTGCGCACGCCGAGAAGAATGAGGCGGGGAGGGATGCGCAGCACGATGCGCGCACGATGCGCAGCACGACGCGCAGCACGACGCGCGCACGATGCGTAGCACGATGCGCAGCACGATGCGCAGCACGAAGCGCAGCACGACGCGCAGCACGACGCACAGCACGACGCGCGCACGATGCGCAGCACGATGCGCAGCACGATGCGCAGCACGAAGCGCAGCACGATGCGCAGCACGATGCGCAGCACGATGCGCAGCACGAAGCGCAGCACGACGCGCAGCACGATGCACAGCACGATGCGCGCACGATGCGCAGCACGATGCGCAGCACGATGCGCGCACGCTGGTACATGGATGGAATGTGCGTGAGGATCATGACGAAGATGTGGCTGATGGAGCTATGACGAGGTGGTGCCCCTCACCTTGGCGCCGATCTGGTTGCCACATTGCCCGGCCTGGATGTGCACGATCTCACGCATGGTGGCGACGGGGGAGCGCGGCAGCTGGGGACTGGTGCAGGGCGCGGCGGTGCAGGGCGCGGCGGTGCGGGGCGCGGCGGTGCGGGGCGCGGCGGTGCAGGGCGGGGCGCGGCTGTGCGGGCGATCTTCTTGAGAGGAGAGCGCTCTGGTCCGGGTTCTTATAGCGGCGCGGGAGGCGCCCTCCCACTCATGCTCCCCACTAACCCCCTCTCTCCCATACCCCACCCGCTCTCCCTGCCACCTATCCATCCAGTTCTACGCCGTATAACGCGTCAAACATCGCAACCAATGTCTGGGGATGCACCCTCCCTTACGACTCCCTTCCCCTCCTCCTGGATCCGCCCAGCTTCCCCCTCCCCTCCTCCTCCCTTTCCCCCGATGCTCCTCCCCCCCCCTCGTCCACCCTCCCCTCCTCTCCCCTCGCATCTTCCACCCTCCCCTTCCCTGCGCACCCATTCCTTTCTCTCGCACTGCGTCTGAGAGGGATGCGAGGGATGCGAGATGCAGGCATGGAGCGAGCGAGAGAGCGAGCGAGGGAGGGAGGGAGAGGAGGTGGGGTGACGAGGAGGGGGGGATGACACGTAGAGGGTGAGGCTATGGATGCGCATCACCCAGAATGCGTCGCGAATGGAAACGCGATGAGGTGGCATTTACACTACAATCGTGCATCGCATTGGGTGATGGGAGCGGTGGCGCAGTGCTGAGCGCACGGCGCCCTGAACCCGTCGAGTTTGAGTCCCAGCCAGGGTTGATATTTTATCTGAATTGTTCCGGCCCCCAGCACTAACTCGCGCTGACCAATGTGAAGAATGGTCAAATAATTCCCATGGTTGAGACGTGTAGAGGAACCCTTCATCAAGCAGTGGATTGAAAATATATGTATGTGCGTGCGTCATGCGCGTTAGCCACCACATGCATAGGCAGCTTCTGTTTGGCCGGATAGAGGGGGGATAAACAGGTTTCTATCCAGCAGTGGCTAGACCTTGGCTCAATGAGTGGATGTCCATATAACCGTAGACACACCTTGGCTCATGATAATGGGAGTGGGTGCCTCTATCCAGCCGTGGACAGACAATGGATCAAGATCCGAATGTGCGACACAGCCTTGTAAACACGTGCCATTGCATGAAACTATATTCTGCGTTTGGTTTCGTTGGCTGTGACCATTACTGATGAACGACAATCGATTATTCCGTACTTCCCTGCGTTGAAATGCATCGGAGTGCGGTTTATTACTTGAGCAACACGTGACGGGATAATGGAACACAAAACTGTCACGATGAGACGCGACACACAACGTGCGAGGTGACGCATACACGACATTCTGGCGACAGCGGATACGTGACCCGAATGTGGTAACGATTCATAGAATAATCTCATCTCTCATCTCATTGTCTGAAACCGCTTAGTCCTATACAGGGTCACGGTGAAGCCGGAGCCTATCCCGGCAGACACAGGGCGCAAGGCAAGGATATACCGACGATGGGACGCCAGTACATCGCCGGTCATAGAATAATTATAATAATAATTGCATTTTAGAGCGATTTTCACCCGAGGGTCACAAAGCGCTGCATAGAGCTGCAGAGAGAACGGCACGCCAACAAAAACGTTTTTTGGGTTTTTTAAAATCTACACATCGCTGCAGAACAATATGTAAAATATGATCTGACTTTCAAATAGAATTAAAAAATGCAAAATCCTCAGTGTTAATAATGCATATGTTGGGAAATGGTTTGATATATCATCGTATAATTATAATAATTGCATTTCCAAAATGCTAATTACCCGAGGGTCACAAAGCACCTCACAGAACTGAGGAGAGAACGGCCACATCAACAACGAGATAAAAACAGCAAATCAGAAATAACGTTTTTTGGAGTTTTTTTTTTACAAATCCGAGCTGCGGAAAGAACGGCATGTCAACACAATCAGAACAGTTCAACTGAAAGTCACATAGTAGCAATACATTTTAGGACATAAAAGAAGCGATAAAAGAAAATGCAACAAACAAGGAAGGAGGCGGCACGGTGGCCCAGTGGTTAGCGCTGACGCCTCACAGCACGAAGATCCCGGGTTCGAATGTCTCGGCTCGGGTACCTTTCTGTGTGGAGTTTGCATGCTCTCCCCGTGTCCGCGTGGGTTTTCGCCGGGTACTCCGGTTTCCTCCCACAGTCCAAAAGCATGCTCCTGGATAGGTTGATTGGCTCGCAGACTAAAAAATTGTCCCGCAATGCCCGGCGATGGACCGGCGTCCCGTCGTCGGGTGTATTCCTGCCTTACGCCCTGTGTTTCCGGGATAGGCTCCGGCTCACCGTGACCCTATATAGGATTAAGCGGTTTTAGATAATGAGATGAGATGAGAAAATTGGCTACCTTTGTGACCTTGTTGATGTGTGTCTCGAAGGTGAGTGAGGAATCAAGAGTCACATATCGACTCCGAACTTCCTTATGTGGCCGGTGGCTATGGTAATGATGAGTTGTACATATGCATGGTCGCATATATTAAAGTGCTGACATATCGGCATGAACACGCCCCCACATACAGTGAGCCATGCCCCTCCTTGCGGACCCGCCTCAGTGTACTGTAGACCCGGAGAGGTACAGACGCGTTGTTGCAGAACACATTAATAATGAGGCGTTTTGTGCTGTCCGCAGGGGTGCAAAGGAGATTAATGTGGCTTTGTGTGTTCGTTAAGGCACATGATTCTATGTGAATGTGCGTTTTCCAGAGGTTGTAGCTTGGTAATACTGGTTCGGAAAGTCCGGAGTTCGATCGTCGAGGTGAAACGGGTTATTTTGGAGTTAAGCGGTTCGAGCGAGATATCGTTATTTAGAAGGGAGATGTATAATTTGTGTGGATTTTAGTGCGAGGCGCGTGGCTGTCCGCGGCAGCCATCTTAAGTACATTGTTCACTGGTAGCGCAGTTTAGGTCGGACATTTTGTTTAGTTACATTCACGACATTTGGTTAATCTGTTGAACAGCGTATGTTTATTCTCGCGGTCGTGTTTGAGTGTACTGGAGACCTGGAGAGGGGTGCGAAGGAGATTAATGTGGCTTTGTGTGTTGGTGCGTGGCTGGTGTTCGTGAAGTTGGCGCAGGCGGTGGTCGAGGAAGTAAATAAAGTTGCTTATACAAAAGAAGATACGCGTTGGTGTGGGTGCAAGTCTGTGATGATGGAAGAGGCACATCGCAGCAGACCAGCGGCGCGTACGGAGCACAAGGGAGATTCACATAAAAACATTACACAACGCAGAATCTTACCATGTGAGATTCCGCTCGTGCATTTGCGCGCGTGCGCATTGTTCAGCTGGTCATCTCTAGTATTTGGGTTAACTGTCATGGTAGTCTGTCTCTCGTGCGATCACGCGGCCAAAAGTGAAAAGAGAGACGAGACGGGTGATACCGGTTACACTTAGCAACTTCAAACATCTGGTCGTCAAGCATCAATTGGAGAGGTTCAGCCTTGGACAATTGGTGCGGTGTTCTGACAAGCAAAACTTTTGTTTTGTCACCATTTAGTTTTTGAAATTTTGAATTGAGCCAGGCCTTACAGTTGACAGTGAAAATGACATGTAAAGACCAGATGCATTGATGGAAGATTTTGCATGGATATAGATTTGGATGTCATCGGCATAGTAATGGTAGCTGAGATTGAAGCTGTGCAGGATATGGCCAAGAGGTTGTATGTAGATGCTAAAGAGGAGTGGGCCGAGAACTGAACCCTGAGGAACTCTGGACAAAACAGGATGGATCTTTGAGTTTTGTCCTCCAAAACGGACAAACTGCTTCCGGTAAGACAGGCAGGAGCTCAGCCAATGCAGGGCGCAGCCAAAGACCCCTATACCCTCCAGTCGCTCAAGTAAGATCGGGTGGTCAATGGTACCAAAGGCAGTGCTCAGGTCAAGGAGGACATGAATACTTGGCAAGCCTTCATCATCAGTGACGAGTAGGTCATCAACTACTTTTACCAGAGCAGTTTCAGTACTATGGCCGAATCTGAACCCAGATTAGGATGGAGCTCGTCATTTTTAATGTGTTTCTGAAGTTGCGCGGCTATGGCACGTTCACTGACCTTAAAAGAGGAATGGTAGATTTGAGATGCGGCGATTATTATCAGGGGATGTTGCAATCGAGGCCAGGTTTTTTAAGCAGGGGGGTAACTGCAGCACATTTGAACAGTGGGCGAACGATACCAAAGTGAAGTGAGTTAGTAAACAGATTAGTGACGAACGTGGCAAGGAATTTGAAATTTGCCCAGATGATTTTGGGTGGAAAGGATCCAGGCAGAAGTTTGTGGGTGAGGATCTGGTAACTAAAGAAGAGACCTCGAATTCCGTTAATTCAGAAAATTTCAGGAGTTTTGAGGTCAAGGAAGGTGGAGGAACAATTATTGAGGTATTGGTTGGTGATTGAGGCTGGGTAGAGATACGATGGGCTTAATTGTTTTCAGAGAAAAACTGAATCAACTGATCTGCCTGATCTTTACTAGTGAAGGGAGGTGAGGGTGAGTTACTGGTAGGACAAAGGAGCTGATTAATGGTCGAGGAAATAATCTTGGGCTATTCACAGGTATCAGCCAGAATGCTGGAAAGATGGCTGGCACGGGCACAATCAAGTGCCTTCTGGTAGCGGAGGAGCTGTTCCTTAAAGATTTGACCATTAACGGTGAGGCCAGATTTTCTCCAAATCCGTTCGGCTCTGCGTGCATTCGCCTTAAGATCCCGGAGTTCACCAGTATACCAGGGGGACGGTTTTCTGCCTGAGACATAGCGTGATTTGAATGGCTTCTCAATCTTTTGCACCTCGAGGCCCACTTGACTCTCCGTGGACCGCAAGGTGGCGCTCACGGCCCCTGATGGATTGAGAATGGCGAATGTAATGGATTAATTTGGGGTTAACCACTTTTAGGCTAAGTTTGAGTTCTGAATATTAAAAGTATGAATGTTTGAGAATTGCCAAGAGCTGTATTTTCGGAATACAGGGGGCAAAGTTTCTCTTCTCTGTGACATTTTGGCTACCACATAGAACACTGCTCTGGTCAAAGTAGTCAATGACCTACTAGTCGATGTTGATGAAGGTGAGTCAAGTATTATTGTCCACCCGGACCTGAGTACAGCCTTTGATGGCGTTGACCACCCTACCTTACTTGAGCGACTGGAGGGCATAGAGGTCTCTGGCTATGCCTTGCACTGGCTTAGATCCTACCTCCCCCACCAAAAGCAGTTCATCAGCTTCGGAGGATGTAACTCAAGAGATCCATCCTGTTATGAATGAAGTTCCCCAGGGTTGTCCTTGGCCCATTACGCTTCAGCATCTATATAAAACTACTTGATCTCATCCTATGCAGCCTCAATCTTAGCTATCGTTACTATGCCGATGACATTCAAATATATATCCACCCAAAGCTGTCCATCAATTCGCCCGGTTTTTGCATGTCATCCTGTCAATTATGAAGGACTGGCTCAATTCAAATTTCCTAAAACTAAATGGCGACGAAAGTTTTGCTTGTTGGAACCCCGTACCAATTGTTCAAAGCTAAACCCATCCATTTGATGCTTAACGACCAGACCATTGAATTGCTCACTCACCTTCGAGACACACATCAAGAAGGTGACGAAGGTAGCCAATTTTCATCTCAGAAACATAGCCAAACTGCACAACAACCTGTCACCCTCCCGACGCTGAGAAGCTAATCAACATCTTCATCTCTTCACAGATTATTGCAATGCACTACTTCCTGGCACCCGTTTACCTTATCAATCGTCTCCAAAGTGTGCAGAATGTGACTGCTAGAGTCCTCACCCGCACTCCCATCCACGATCACATATCCCCAGTGCTGGTGTCTATCCACTGGCTACAGGTTAAATACAGGAATTTATGACCTTCCTTCTCACCTACAAAGCTCTCACTGGTGCTGCTCAGACATCCGTGATCTACTTCAGGAACCCTCAACACAACTTCGATCATGCAATACGGGCTTGCTGCATGTGCCAAGATTGCACCTCCGTTCGATGGGTGACATTCTTCTAACGCAAAGCTCCTAGACTCTGAAACGCCCTTCAATTGGAAATTTGGTCAGCTGAGTTCCTGGACATCTTCAAATCCCACCTCAAGACTCACTTGTTCCATAAAACCTTGAAGTCATCTGGCTAGGACTGTTGATGTTGTTCACTGTTGTGCTTGGATGATGGCACGCTGTTGACCTGCACCTGCTCAGGAACGCTTATTCCTTCATTTGTTTAACAATTATCTCATCTCATCTCATTGTCTGAAACCGCTTAATCCTGTATAGGGTCACGGTGAAGCCGGAGCCTATCCCGGCAGACACAGGGCGTAAGGCAGGGATATACCGACGATGGGACGCCAGTCCATCGCCGGGCGCTGCGGGGCAATTTAGCCTGCTAGCCAATTAACCTATGCAGCAGCATGCTTTTTGGACTGTGGGAGGAAACCGGAGTGCCTGGCGAAAACCCACGCGGACACGGGGAGAGCAGGCAAACTCCATACAGAAAGGCACCCGAGCCGAGAGATTCGAACCCGAGACATTCTTGCTGTGAGGCGACAGCGCTAACCACTGGGCCACCGCGCCGCCCTGTTTAACAATTATTTTACTTGTTATTCCATGTCCTTCATTGCTGTATAGCCACTGTTTTATTTTAATTGATCTACTCTGATGTTGTTGGTGACAAGCCGCTCTGTGCAATACTTTGTTACCCTCAGGTGAAAAAGCGTTCTAGAAGTGCAAACATTACTATTATCTTCAGTGTCCCATCATTCAGATGAGCATTGCTGTCATATGCAGTGTGTGTGGAGAAGTGCTGCCCTCCTCTGTGTGGCACTGCTCCACCGTTACGTTACCAGGGCGATTGTGCCAGGTTAGATGCACCGCGTGGTTACAACTCAAAAGACAACTGATGAAATTGCATTTATTTGCAAAATCGTTCAAAATAATTCCGCCGTTCAATTTCACGCAGTATCGGAAAGACATGGAAATGCACTCGGGACCTATACATCCCACGTAAATTCGGATGCCATATCTATGAACTTAATGCCCCATTCGTGCAACCGGGATGTACTCGAACTAAAACAGATCAGAGCGATGCAAATGCCCTCACTGCGTCACCCACCAACCAACTCGATCGCTCATGGACTGACTCACCGACTCGCTCACTCTGACACTCACTGATTTAAACCCTCACCAACACTCGAGCAGCATACAATGACAGAAGTTCCCCCCATCACCCTCCGTGGGCTGTTTGATATCCATTGGCACCTTTTTTCCAGTACACAGATGATGTAATAAATAGAATGATTCTGGTTGATATGCATCGTCACGTGCATACATACGTGTAGTTAGTGCATTGCACTGTGCAGTAGTTAGTGAAATTTCACTAAAAACTAAACAGCATGAATTCAACTCTTGGCCCCGGCTATAATAAGTGGTGAATGATACCTGAATCCATGCAGGGCCTAGTTTGACTCCACTTCATATGAATACATGCTGTGGACTGTGAACATCATTGTTGGGGTCAACAACAGATGAGTGGGCATTGTGGTGACGAGACCCCCCCCCTTCGGAGCATCTCTCCAGCCCTAACAGGATGCCCACGTCCCACTGTTCCACAGTGCCCAAAGACACAGTTGCATCCATAATGTTGATTTGAAATTGCATTGCATTGTAATAGTTACTCAATAACAACATGAGCGTTTGTGCGCGCGAATGTGCACATTATTTGACTGGGTATGCATGTGTGTGGGCATTAGCAGCGGTTGTGTAGTGGTTAGAGCACCGCGCTATAAAGCTGGTTACCCGAGTTCGATTCATGGTGACGAATAACGAACCAGTTGTAGGCTTCCTTTATGTTGATTGAGTCAATAACGGGTAACTGCTATGGTTAGTGATCATCAATAATGGAAAGATTAAGTAGTCTGGGTGTACTGCTGACCACCCACCTCCTTGTGAGCTGTGTTGGCACTCACACATGCTTGCTATAACCATTGCCCCAACAATCTGGCAAGGCTATATTGGGGCATCTTTGTCTTTGTGTGCGCGTATGTGGGTATGTGTGTGAATGAGTGTTTTTTGTTTGTAATGTGTGTGCATTTGTATTATCATAATACAAGGCTATTCCACTAAATCTCGAGAGCACAGTTGCAGCTGGAGGTTTCTGAAATAAAATGTTTGCAAACCAGCAACGCTAAAATCAATGACATTCCGCGCTAATTTGTCGCTCGCGGACTGAAATCGGCGGAGAATCAAAATGACACACCGTCACGGCACTATAACGCGCAACCACTGTCGCGGCGTCTCACCACAAACCGCGCCACCACCGCCGCGCGCCACGCCGTGCGTCGCAACACACTGCGCATTACATGGCGTCGCGGGAGCCCCGCTACAGCTTGGCCTTGCTCTGGAAGAAGCCGATGATGGCATCCTTGCATTCGTCGGATTGCCAGCGCTCCACGAGGCGCTCACACTCTCGCACGTTCACCGCGTGCAGCGTCTCCCGCTCCGCGTCGCGCGACAGCCGCTTCGAGTAGGCCAGGGACTGCGACACACAATGAGGTACGATGGCGTTGACAGCGCGACACGACGGCGTGATGCCACGTGATGGCGTGACACTATGCGACACAATAGGATGGAGTGACGCTACGCGATGGTGTGACGGCGCGACGTGACACAAAACGCGATACAGAACACAATAGCATAACACGATGGCGTGCGGAAGCAGCAGGACAGAGGAGATGCACTCATTTACCCAGGAATGCATCACTGAGCATCGAGACTCTTTTTCTAGTGGATCCTGCCAAGTTTTTAAAGTAGGAGGATGATGTTCCTCTGTGTAATCCTAATTGAGTAATTTACATGTAATACAATATTTTTTTGCAGCGAGACATTTTTGGCCAAAAACTTACAAAACTGTACACACATAAATGCACTGGAGTTAGCAGTGGAACTCAAGACACTTTTTGCTATGAGGCACAAGTCTTCCCACTGTACTGCCATCCTACAACTGAGCACTTTGCGAATTGCATTTAAGCGGCGCTAACAAGTCCCGCACGCACCTGCTTGGGCAGCTTCGCTAGCGCTTCCAAGTGTGCCCACACCTCCTGCTGGAAGCTGGCTTCAGGATAGACCTTGGTGACGAGGCCCAGGTCGCATGCCTCCTGGGCCGTCAGCCTCTTGTTAAAGAGGAGCATCTCGGTGGCCTGGGAGATTGGCAGGCCAGGGTGCAGGACGCGGACAAGGGGGACGAGCAGGAGGAGTCAAGGGGATGGGAGTACATAGCACACACTTAGCTTGTATTTACACCTATGTGTGCACTGTGAATGCCCCAAAAACACCTGGAATTACATTGCTTCAAGTATTCTCAGAGACCCGTACACTCACACAGAGTCACATACAGAACTCTAGACTGAGTTTTGTCTAAATCGTAATTTGACAAGTCCTTTATGATAAATTCACTGGTACTTACATTTGACTTATAACCTAAGGATATGAGTGGTTCAGGTGGGGCTGGTATGTAGGGGTGGAGCTGGTGTTATCAACACTGCTTGTGGCTAGCGGCGTCCGTGCCACGCATGACATTCTTGATGCTGGTGGCACGGCTAGCGCTGGCGGCAGGGTTGAGTGCCAGTGGTACGTGCGGCGGGGCGACAGAACGTGGCATATCTCACCTTGGCGGTCCCCATGAGCTTGGGGAAGGTGTAGGAGGAGCAGCCCTCGGGGCTCTGGCCCAGCTGGCTGAACGGGGTGTGGAATGTGGCCTTTGGGGACACAGCGCGAGCTCCATGAACAACAGCACTGCGACCGCTGCGATGCAGCCTCCGTGCATCGTACAAGCTGACTGCACACAAACGTGACCTTGAGCCTAATGGTTCATACAGCTAGAGCGCAATGGAGGCCGGACAAATGGTGCGGCAAACATAGACGAGATAGAGCGAGGTGTATGCAACTAGACAGACAGTACCGCCTGAACAAAGTGTGTGCATGTGTGCATGCCTATGGGAGAGTGTTTGCAATCCGGTTAGCGTGCTGTGTTGCAAAATCCGCGTTCAATTTACGCTCTCCACCAATTACAGTGGTGACTATGTGAAGCAATCTGGCACCATCCCCTAGCTCTATTCAGACATAAATACGTACCTGGTGCAGTGAGTAAAAACATCAACACTGGGGGAACAGAGGCAGCCGGCCGACTGGCTAGCCGGCCGTGGAATTGGCATTGCCTAATCAGCACCACACACGTGCCGAGCCGACCTTCATATAGATGCCCGCTAACAGCTCTTGCCCCAACAGTCTGTTACAGGCTACGCGGGATCCTTTAGTCTATGTGCCTCAGACACGCTTGTGGGTGGCTGACCTTGCTGGAGGCGTAGACGGCATCATACAGGCCGAGCAGCGTGGCTGACACGCCGATCGCCGGGCCGTTCACCACTGCCAACAACGGCTTGGGGAAGTCGATGAAGGTCGTCACGAACCCCCTGCACACGCGGAGGTGAACGACCATCGCTGGCGTCACCATCTGTCACCCCATCACCGTCATCCGTCGCTGGCCACCGCACGGCCCGTTGTGTATCATCGTCACTGACTGGCACCGTGTATCCACACTGCTGCCCGTCACCAGCACCAACAGTCACCGTGGCAGGGCACCAACAGCAATGACTATCATCACCAGTCGTCACCCACCATAAACAGTCATCACCATCACCCACCACCAACAACTATCACCATCACCCACCACCACTAGTATCCATCACCATCCACCTTTGCTCCAGCCGTGTTACGTACACGAGTGCAGGTGTGTATACATTTGCATACACGTGCACGAGTGTGAGCGCCAGCGAAAGTGCATACACGGGCTCGTGCTCGCGTCACCGCCCTCTCCCCCTGGCCCACACTCACCGCAGCAGCTCGGCAGAGTCGAGCGCCTTCTGCTTGATGCCGCTGGGCGGTATTTCAGTGAAGTTGTTGAGGTCATTGCCACTGCAGAAGTAATCACCGGCGCCTGGCAGGGGGAAAGGGTGCATGTGCTCACATCGTGCTGTTGAACGCACATGTGCTCGCTCGCACACACTCACAGGTGCAAACGCAAAGAAAAATATCCACAGAAGGGCCTTAACAGACTCTAAGGTCAAGTGCTGTGGGCAAGCACCTATAAAGGCCAGCACCACGGTCTAGGATTGGTTCAGATGATTATCACTGGTGTTGACCTTGAGTGGGAATCGAACTTGGTTAGCTAGGTTCTTAGCGCAGCACGCCAAACACTTCACACAATTACTCAACCACAATAAAAACCGTCTTTCGCCACTAAGTGGCGGTGACGTCACCACAACGCCTGTGCCAGGTGCCGTGGTGCCTGACTGAGAGGACTGGCAGATGCACCACCTATGCTCTCTACTGTACCAACTTTCTGTGTTTTAGCCACCCGACACTCCGCTCGTTGTTGTGAGCGTTGCTCCTCCACCCTTCGTTGTCGTTAGAGGGAAACTGCCTCCAACTGCCCCGTAGCATTCCTCACAATCCTGCGCCTCAGAGGTCGATCTTGACACCACTGGTACAAGTCTTCAGCAATTTCACTCAGCTCCAGGTCTTTCTGTGCCACATCTTCCATCTCTTCTCCAGCCTATGCGGCGCCCATTTAGCCCCCTCTATCCGGTCAAACAGTAACTGCTTGGGCATGTGGTGGCTGGGCATGTGGGCTACTTGACCCAGCCAAAGCAGCTTCGTCTGCTGGAGGAGCTCACCAATGGGACCTTGTCCAGATCTTTCGTAAATTTGTGAGCTTCTCACATAACCCAACCTGGCTAAACCCAGGATGGATTATAGACAGGCCAGCTGGAAAATTTCAAGACGGCACAGATGGGGTCCACGTTTCGCATTATTGAGAGGGCATTAATGCAGCTAAGAAGGTCTGAAGCTTCGTGTGGAACGACAGGCCAGGCAGCTTCCACACAGCGTTATGTAGCTGATGAAATGATAATGCTGCCCGACTGATTCGGAACGAGAACTCCGCTGCCAAACCGGAACTGACCATAAGCACATTGACTAGGCATATAAACCTCTCCACCCTCCACAACTGCCCCATCACTCATGGAGAGCTGAGGAGGTGGAGTATTCGGTGGCACCAAAAACCCAGACAGGTACTTAGCTTTGGTGGGACTGATGGTAAAACCACACCTCTTTGTGGTATGCTCCAGGTTCAACAGCAGAACCCCCAATTCCTCCTCAGAATGAGTAGCAATCACCAAATCATTGAAATAGATGACATGGTTGGCCAATAGGGAGTCATCCTTTGACCACACCCAGGTATTAATTAGCCCTCCATTGTACCTGTACCAGATGGAAATTCCACTGGAATATCCATGGAAAGCCGCTCGAACTACATGGTCAAAAAAGATGTTGAATAGTGTCAGAGCCAGAGGGCATCCCTGTCGCACCCGAAGGTGAACAGGGGATGGCTCTGACTCTCGGCCACGTAGCTTTACCCTGGCTTGCCCACCATCATGAAGGTCCTTAATGATGGTGAGCAGGTTATCAGCAATCCCAAAAGCAGGAAGAACAATCCACAGCCCTGGCCTACTGACGGTATTGTAGGCCTTGACCAGGTCAATATAGCAGAGATGAAGGTTTTATTGGAATTCCCAACATCTCTACTGTAGCATCCGGACAGAGACTATTACGTCAATGCTAGACCTCTCTGGCCTGAAACCACATTGGGGTTCCACAAGTCTCTACTCAGCGTACCTAGCAAGGCGATGTTGAATGATTGTTACCTGGACCTTTCCCGGCATACTGAGAACGAGATGCCCCTGTAGTTATTACAGTCGGTCCAGTCCCCGTTCTTAAAGAAGAGGACGACCACTAGGGCATCCTTCCATTCATGCAGGACCCTTCCTGTGCTCCAGACGGTTTTAATGATGTCATACAGGGCAGTCTGCAGACAAGCACAATCTTCCTAGAGTATTTTATCCTGGAAGATCATCTCTGCCCGGTGCTTTTCCTGGTTTCTAGCTCTGGATTGCTTTACATACTTCCTAAAGTTGGCAACTCTGCCAGCCACTCACAGGGTGTGGCTGCTTCTTCCATTATCTGAGGTACCACAGCCGCAGCAGGGTCACCCCTATG
This sequence comes from Mordacia mordax, assembly GCA_036362905.1. Lineage (NCBI taxonomy): Eukaryota > Metazoa > Chordata > Hyperoartia > Petromyzontiformes > Petromyzontidae > Mordacia > Mordacia mordax. The sequence continues at coordinate 12,759,167 of JAZEWT010000002.1, forward strand.
TTGTACCACGGTGTTATCTGATCCACGGGGTTCCCCTCCCCCAAGACCTTACAGAAACGCTCTGCAAATCTGCGGACTTGTTGCTGGGGGTTGGAGATCGGATCACCATTTTCCCCTTTAAGAAGGTTTATCGATGCAGTGTTGCAGGTCAATATTTTTCTGGAGTTAGAGTGATTTTTGATCAGGGGCTACCACTCACTCACACAGGTGCATATACACACTAGCACCCGCTCACTCTCATGCAGGTACTCACCCATCCTCACTACGATTACCCCAAAAGAGTGTCTCTTAAGAGTGTTTCTTAAACATCGAGCCATAAAAGCCCACATCACTGCGAATGACAACTGAACAAATACGTTTGAGCCGCAATGGCGAATGGGGAATCTCACCCGTCACAACGGTAAACGCTGACTCGTCCTTCCCAGCTTCCTCCAACGCCATTTTGATCTCCTTGTACATCTGGGAGGCGGCACGGATTTTTGAATGACTAACACTCTGGGTGTTAAAGGTCTCATGGCGACATTCTGAGAAGACACCATTGTGTGTGCTGGCGTCACGTTGCAGAGTTGAACAAAATAACGCCACCAATTGCCTAATTGGGAAATGCGTAGTAATCGTCGGCCCCTACTGCAAACATTTAGCCGGATACATTCGTGCGTGTGGCCGAAAAAAACAAAATATAATAAGCAACGTTTTGGGCAATGGCCATGATGAAGGGTCATTGACTGAAACATCATCTATTACATATTTGGCAGCTAACATCTTAATATATAGAGGATGCTGTATTTGGCACCCATTGCTGCTGGCTTAACGCCTGTCGGCCATACCCTTCTTATACCTCTGAGTCATTCTTACCCTCTTTCTCTCCAAGAGTGAGCAAACGCTGCGCAGGATATGAGTGGGAATGTGGCGCATTATTTGTGCTTCTAAACCACTGCCACAGCAGCAGCAGCACCACTGCCACAAGCACAACCTGGCTGAGAAAGTGCGATACAATCTCGCACTGTCATATGTCACGTGCCGTGTGACGTGTCCCGTCATGCCATTTGGAACGTGACACTGTCGCTAATTAAACACTGCCAGTTAGGCACTAAGTTAGACATAACCAGTTAGAGAGTACAATTTAGACACCACCAGTTAGACACTGCTAAGTGGACACTATTAGTTAGGCACTACTACTCCGACACCACTGGGGAACGACACGTGTCCTACAGCGTTATGGAATCAGTGCGTGTGCACGAGTCTCCCAAACTCGCCGTGCTTGCGTCTCCAGCGCTGGGTATGCGGGCGTCACCATTGTGTTGATGGCGTTCTTCTTGTCGGGCCGATTCAACGTGATCACCGTGATGTTGTTCTGGCGCTTCAGCTGTAGGGTCTCGTAAGCGGTGGCGCCGGCGTCCGTAGGCGTAGCAACTGGAGTCTCGGCCGCCACTAGTGAGTCGATGAGCTGCACGTACTTATCCCGAGCATCCTCCTGCCAGGGTTAGCGGTGGGCAGGTTTGGGCGCAACAGTGGTAATGTTAGTGGTTAAGGAGGAGGCTGGGTGGCGACTCGTAATAATAATAATTGCATTTTATAGCACTTTTCACCCGATGGTCACAAGGAGCTGCACAGAGCTGCGGAGAGAACGGCATATCAACAACAACGACATTAGAATGGAAAATCAGCAACAATAACATTTTTTTTATACACATCGTTGCAGAACATGCAAAACATGATCTGACTTTCAACTATAATTTAAAAATGCAAAATGATCAGTGTTAATAATATATGTATTGGGAAATGGTTTAATGTAAGAATTATCGTATAATAATAACTGCATTTCTAGAGTGCAAATCACCCGAGGGTCACAAATCGCTGCACAGAACTGCGGAGAGAAAGGCACATAAACAACGAGATAAGAACGGCAAATCAGCAATAACGTTTTTTGTTGGAGTTTTATTTTTACAAATCTGAGCTGCGGAAAGAATGGCATGTCAACAACATCAGGCGGTTCAACTTAAAGTCAAATAATTGCAACTCATGGCATCAGCCGCTGGAAACCAAATCGGGTTGAGACCATCCATCTGATCTCCCACCAGGGCATCACAGCGACGTGCGATGGCATTGGCCACAATGACCTCCTGACCTTGAACTGACCCTGAGGCGTCCACGTATGACTCGCTGCACTCCCACTTAAGAGGTAAGAGGTGGTCCGCTGGAGTAAGGGCTCAAAATGACCATGTCAGAGACTGTGAGCCGAAATGGCTGATATCCTGGGCCCAAGTCTCGGGTGTTCGTGATTAAGGTGGGACCTCACATATCATGGGCTGAAGGTGTCAGCCCGTTCATCAATGACCTTACATGAACACATATCACATAAAACGTGTGCGTCTGACTTTATTTTACTAAAACCAGCTTGGATAATGGAAAAATAAATAACCGTGTAGCTGATAGGAACTCAATCACAAGGTCAAAATGTTCGAGTAAAAATGGCAGAGATCATTATCATCATTTTTAATACCTTACTCCGGTAGAGGGTCATGGGGAGGCCGAGCCTATCCCAGCAGAGAGAGGACACGAGGTGGGCCTGCACCTAGGATGTGGCAGCAGTATATTGCAGGGCACTGGGGACAATTTACTCAGCAGGCCAATTAACTTAGGCAGTAACATGTCTTTGGACGGTGGGACGAAATCGAAATACCCGGCAAAAACCCATGCGGACACAGGGAGAACACACAAGCTGCACACAGAAAGGCATCAAGGGGAAAGACATAACAAGCGTATGCACTTAAAATGTTAGAATGTGCACTGATAATGATTTTAGTTTTGAAAGCGTGCTGCCCTCCTTTACGTTAGGGCATCTCACAGCGTTTAATTGTGAAACATGCCTTGCATCACCTAAAACATTTTGGTGGGCGCCCCCAGTGGCAGCTATCTCCGTGTAGCACCTGGCCTGTAAGTGGACACTAGTGTGCTCATAGGTGACGATGATTACTATGCATAATCGCCAACCCCAATTAAATAATTTGCAGGTAATTTTCGAATTGGCAAATTTGAAGCACGATGCTGCCACAAAATGTCCAGCCCTTAATAAATTACATCAGCAGATCTTTGACGTCCACTGTGAAGCCGACGGCGCATATCCTTGTGGTTGACACACAGGCAGTATTAACCGGGGGAGCCCACCGGATCAAGCCTGGGAACCTCCGCAACGAGCAGTGGATGCAGTTCCGTTGGACGACACCACTGCCCCGCTGCCCCGACCCACACGCGGTGGCTTTACCTTGCTCAGATCTCCCAGGTTCTTCCACGCCTCCCACTTCATCTTGTTGACAAAGTCCAGCATTCCGGGCTTGGGAGTGTTGCAGGGCCCCTGCGTGGACTGCACAGCATGGCAAGTCCCGACGCCAACGCTCAACCACAGCGCCAAACCAATGACTAGAAATATATAACGCCGCGGTCGCCGCGGCTACAACAACGAAAATAAAAATTTCCAGGTGGCTCAGGCTGCCTCCTCCCGCGCCATGGAAATTCCATCCGGGCATATGGAAAAGCGTCCTGATAACGATTTCTATCAGCAAGTGGCACTGCGGGTAGCAGCTTACGGGGCAACTGACGGAAACAACAAACGGCTGCCTCTGCTAATGCAGAAAACACAAACACGTGTGTACATTGATTTTGTAAAGTAAATAACTGAATGATAATGAATTGGTGGCTGAGCCTTCATTCGGGGTAAGTTCTCTCGTCCAGCCATCTCCCAATGCTACGCGACTCAGCTGTACCCGTTTACCTCCAACTCTAATCATATCAGGCTTCATGTCCAAGTCTACATCCCCTTCTCTTTGTGTCCACCTCCAGTGCCCGTCTTGTTTACAGTGCTACTTCTTGTACAGCAAAGTTTCCGCTCTGACTGGCTGCTGTACTACAGTGTGTCTGTTTTTGGTGGTGGTGATTGGTGTGATGGTTGGGTGCTGGTGGTGATGGTTGGGGTGCCGGTTGTTGGGGTGCACCCACCTGCTTGAAGAGCGCGTAGATATGGAGCTTCGTCTCATTGCCCGGATCCGACGTCAGCTTCCCCAGCCGCTGCTTTGCTGCCTCAAACTCGGTCTCGCTCGCGGGACGCATGACCACGGCGGAGCAGCGGAGACTGGCGCAGGGAACGTCTCTCCACAGCACCGTTCTGCACCGTGGGAACATCCGCGGTCAGACAGCGCCATGCGCCACCGGAGAGACTCACAAGCCAGGAGGTCGTAGTGCTGTACTATGGTTCCAAGTGTGGGATTGATAAAGCGCACAGCTCCATTCAGATCCCGAGAACGAATGCAGCAGACGTGTGGTAGATCACAAACACTTAGGAACACAGTCATAACCAACGCAATAATGTCCCAAGCGCTGTACCGATATTTGGTCAACTCAATCCTCGCCATGTTTAAACTCCTGAAATCAATCGTGTGTGTGGGTCACAGCCAAATGTCATTATCCCTAAAATCCCCCCAACCACTGCAGCCATCCACAACTCCCAACAACTCCTGAAGACTGCTGCCACAGTGGAACGCAAAAGCTCGACAGAAGATATGCTGAGCCAGGAACGTCACACTTGGATAACGATTAGATGTAAAATCATACGTGTTAAATCCTCTGAACAGATTCTGCCGCTGCGAGAGGTAGGGTGGTGTTAGCGCTGTGAACTCTGGACCACGTGGCTAATCATTTCTGATCAGTGGTCGGACGAAGCGGATTAATGATCTACCTGCTCTGTTTCCAACTTCACCAACCCGCAGTCAACAACGCAGTCAGGTATGGATCAATAATCCTCACGACCCACAAAGCTTCAGGAGGCTCTCATCCAGCAATTTGACAAATGGGCTGTACATGTGCATCACGTTAAATATGAAAAAAACACATCCATCAATGTCAAGAGCAGGGATGATGTTGATGATGGCTTGAAAACCAGTGTAATTCAGCCATCCCAATGTAGGTTTTTATATCTAGAAGCATGCAAATTACTCTCCACAGCTGTTCTTTCAGGATAGCCATGTCGAGTGTTCCTTCGCCAGGCGTTCTGAACGCCTGATAAAGCCTCGAATGCGGGATGCGAAACATCGTGGAGAAGGGAGCGGGAATGCTCAACAAGACGATCCCAAACGAACGATTATTGGGAGCAATTCTCATTCAGCCACCCATCAATTCGTTTGTGGAGAGGAATCAGGCAGCAATCGATGGAATTTTTATCATAAAATAATGATTTTACTATTTTATTACGATCAAAAGTTGCGACTCTCTCGCTCTCTCTCTCCCGTTCAGCTCACGCCTTCTCGCGAGTTCCGACTCTTGCTGATGAGGCTCCGTTTGTCGAAACCGCTCCGGGGTCTCCTCGTGTTGGTGTCGCTTGATATTATTCACTCCAAGCTGGCGGTGCCCCTGATGGGATGCGTGAACAGAGTATTTATTCTCCGTGTTAATTTTACGTGGAGGAGTGTTGCCCGCTGGTTAGTCATGTACATTGGACAGGATATCTGTTTGGGTGCTTGCTTACCCGTGCATTTGCGTTGGTTCTCAGTTTACAAGCAGGCCGAAAGGCATACAATGCGTGTATTGATGTAGCTTTTCCAAGGCTCGCTGTATGAAAACCGTATTTAAGAGCGCCTTTTCGGGATAGCAGCGGTGAGCGTTTCTCCCTTTCACAGCGCTGCCTAGCCACTTGTGTAAATCTGCACGAATCAGCACCGTGAGACATTCACCCAGCAGTGGAGAGTTAATGGGCTGTGTATATTGACACTTCATCACGTTATATAATTTTACAATCACATCACCGTGTTTGTTCATTATCCGTCGCAATTGTTACAATGACTCTGCTAGTCACGGAAGCATTACAATGTATGCAGTTCACTCGCTAACAACGGGACCCCTCTCTCTACCCCACGGTCACTTTGTCGGAGGTCGCGCGGTGACAACCGGCAAAGGTCACGCGTGTGTGCAATTTTTGATTTTCAGAGCCACTGTCCAATCACGTGCAGGACCCCAGGTTAAAACACAGGACCCATCCACTGACATGCGATCGTTTCGGCTGCGTCTGGTTAGGTCTACTCGCCAGTGCTGTGTATGGTTTGTCTCTGGATAAGGGCCGTGTGCTGTTTAGTGGTAGAGTTAGTAGAAGGATTAGTAGAAAGCTGCAAAGCTGCGATCAAGATAAACACAAGCAAGACAAAGATCACGCACAGCACGTTCTCGAAACCATTATATAACATTCGCCGGAGGCAACACATGGGAATGCTCAGCAGAATACGTCCACTGTATCTCTGTTCACTCACATCACCCTGCACAACTCTGGGTGGAACTCAACGTGTTTTATTTGTGCAACTTTGCACGTTACTCTTTACCGAATGATTGTGGTAAGGTTTTGATCTTTGCACCAATTGATCCTGTGAGTTTATTTACCTTTTGCTTTCATATGTTGTCGCGTTGGTAAAGTTTGAACGTTTGTTGTAGCGCAGGAATCCCCAATTCAGAGCTTGCAAGCTCACCAGGTATGGACAGATCGTGGCTGATGATAATAATGGTTAGAGCTGTGGTTCAGAGGTTGTTAAGCGTCGAGGCTGCGTCAGTATTAAGGTGATAGCTGGGACAGCTTGCAATGCAGACGTCGGCCCTCCCTGCTGCACGGAATCCACAACACCTGGGATTAGTAGACCGATGACATCACAATAGATAGGATGCAATGTCCGGAGGGTTGGCGCCGACTGACTGCGCGGCTGCTTCCCCCCCCACCTGACTGCAGTTCCCGACAGTGCCTTTTGGACCTCTGGCTGAAAGGCACTAATACAGTCTAACTTATTTATAATTATCATCCAGTGACCTAGAGAGGCACCTTCACCGCAGCACGTGACACCAAGGTGCATCGAGCCTGGCACGAGCTGATTAAAACATCGCGGCCACTCAGCAGCTGTCTGAACAGTTTACCCTCGACGTCTGTGGCAGCTAAGCAGGTTTCCGCCTGGTTAGCATTTGCCACTCCACTCCGTGTAATGGATTGTTGTCGGCGGAGGCAAGGTTGAGTGGCGGGGGATAAGACAAGGCACAGCATACATTTTAGTTGTTGTATTGAACTTCCATGCTTCCCAGCATCACCAACTCGCACTGATAAGAGTTGCCACGTCTTAGGCACAAAAAGCCAGCAACAGGATGGTGCAGTTGTAACATCTGTGCCTCTCACACAGTCCTGCCCGAGGCAGTTCTATTCCTGTCTCGGGCACCTTTCTGCGCAGAGTTTGTATTCCCCTCCTGTCCTGCGTGGGTTTCCTCCAGGCTCCCTAGCTCCTTACTGCAACTGAAAATAATCACGAATGTTAAATGGCCCATAACATCGCAATACAAAGCATGTAGCATCTTGCACAGGTTGGCGCCAGCTGATTGCATTGCTGCTTTCGTAACACCATCCTGTTGTCTGCTTCATCCTCAGTATCTGTCTCGTCCATGGTGTGCGATTTGAAACACAGTAGTTAGCGCATTAGTCTTGACAATTGCTTTCCAAAGCTGTTCTTTCGGGCTGGCCGTGCCGAGCGCTCCTCCCCTCTGCCTCAAGACGTTCCGCCTCCCACGCTGGGGGCATCCTCAGGCGTTTTGAGACTGAGTGAAGATGTTTGCTGCACTATGTCACTGTGCTGTGTCACTGTACTGTGTCACTGTGCTGTGTCACTGTACTATGTCACTGTGCTGTGTCACTATACTATGTCACGGTGATGTGTCACTGTGCTATGTCACTGTGCTAAGTCGGAGAGTGCGCGCTCGACCAAAATAAAGCTTTGGAAAGCAATTCTCATACATCAAGCCTTTATGTGCGGAGATTGCATGTTCTCCCGTGTCGGCGCGGGTTTTCGCCGGGTACTCCGTTTTCCTCCCACAGTCCAATGACATACCGCCTTGAATAATTTAATTCTCCTGACTAAATCGCCCGCGGCACCCGTGATGTAACTTGCTCACTCTCCCTGTTGGATAACTGTTAAACGCAGCTACATAGCCCACTGGTGAAACCCTACGTACTGGTCAGTGCGGTGAAGTATGGTTACAACAACTAAAGCCCTTCACCACGACTTGTACGGTGTGGGAATGACTTTTGGTTCCATCAACAAGCAGTAAATTAACACACTGTCGCAGGAATCCGACATCTAGAGCTTGCAAGCTCACTGGGTACCTTCTGTTGTAGCCATAAACATCTATCTAATGTTAGAGATAGGAGTCCGTGTTCGAGATAGGAGCCAGCGTTAGAGACAGGAGCCAGTGTTAGAGATAGGAGTCAGTGTAAGAAATAGGAGCCAGTGTTAGAGATATGAGCAAGTGTTAGAGACAGGATCCAGTACTAGAGACGGCAGCCAGTGTTAGAGAGAAGTCACTGTTAGTGATAGGCGTCAGAGTTACAGATGGGAGCCAGTGTTAGAGACAGGAGTCAGTGTAAGAAATAGGAGCCAGTGTTAGCGTTAGGAGAGGGTATTAGCGTTAGGAGCCAGTGCTAGAGATGGGAGTCAGTGTTCGAGTTAGGAGCCAGTGTTAGAGATAGGAGCCAGTGTTAGAGATAAGAGCCTGTGTTAGAGATAGGAGCCAGTGTTCGAGATTGGAGTCAGTGTTAGAGATAGGAGCCAGCGTTAGAGATATGAGCAAGTGTTAGAGACAGGATCCAGTACTAGAGACGGCAGCCAGTGTTAGAGAGAAGTCACTGTTAGTGATAGGCGTCAGAGTTACAGATAGGAGCCAGTGTTAGAGACAGGAGTCAGTGTAAGAGATAGGAGCCAGTGTTAGAGATAGGAGCCAGTGTTAGAGTTAGGAGAGGGTATTAGCGTTAGGAGCCAGTGCTAGAGATGGGAGTCAGTGTTCGAGTTAGGAGCCAGTGTTAGAGATAGGAGCCAGTGTTAGAGTTAGGACCCAGTGTTAGAGATAGGAGCCTGTGTTAGAGATAGGAGCCAGTGTTCGAGATAGGAGCCAGTGTTAGAGATATAAGTCAGTGTTAGAGATAGGACCCAGTGTTAGAGATAGGAGCCAGTGTTAGAGATGAGCCAGTGTTAGAGATAGGAGCCAGTATTAGAGATAGGAGTCAGTGTTCGAGTTAGGAGCCAGTGTTCGAGATAGGAGCCAGTGTTAGAGATAGGAGCCAGTGTGAGAGAGAGGAGCCTGTGTTAGAGATAGGAGCCTGTGTTCGAGATAGGAGCCAGTGTTAGAGATGAGTCAGTGATAGAGATAGGAGCCTGTATTCGAGATTGGAGCCAGTGTTAGAGATAAGTCAGTGTTAGAGTTAGGAGATAGTATTAGCGTTAGGAGCCAGTGCTAGAGACAGGAGCCAGTGTTAGCGATAGGAGCCAGTGTTAGAGATAAGAGCCAGTGTTGTATCCCGCATCTAGAGCATGCAAGCTCATTAGGCACGTGCTAATACTAATAATGCTGTGATAAAGAATGAGTTCAGTGCTGGAGGTTGGGGCCCCCCAGCCAGCCATGTCGTGACCCGACCACAACTCACCCACTTGGCTCACACCTTGCAAGTTCTCCACACAGCACGCACATGAAGCACCGGCTCCGTACTGTGATTC
>JAZEWT010000002.1:12895475-12913400 GCA_036362905.1 Mordacia mordax
GGGGGGGGAGACACGGGGGAGGAGACGCACGCACGTGTGGGCTGGCGGACGGAAGGGCTGACGCGCTCTGCGGGCCACCCCGTCAATCAGCTGTGGCACTGAGGCAGCGCTTTGTGACCCTCGGGTGAAAAGCGCTCTATAAATGCAGTTATTATTATGATTATCTCACGGTAACCGATGTCGTGGCAGTGACCGGAATGCACTCGAATGAAACCTTCCCTAACGGGCACGACTTTGTGTGTGAACTGCAATGCCGTGCGCCGTCATAACTCAATGCGAATCAATGGTTTGTTCGCTCCCGGGAAGACGAACGTTGGACGGCGCATACGAGACGTACGGGGCGGAAAGTTCACATTCATGACACACGACGACACTGCTGATTTTTTTTACAAACTGGTACCTAATTTGTTGACCCCAGAGGCATGGTGGTTGTGGTGATGAGCTTGAGCTGAGGTCGAGCCTTGAGCCAAGTTTGAACTCCGACGCTTTAAATATATCTCCACACAATAAACACGCACATCTAGCCCGTACGCGAAGAGCCGTCGCCGATATGAAGCCGCCCGCAGTAGCGGGACTCGGGGCACCAAACCCGGCTGAGTTTCTAGGAAAGTGAGGCTCCCCCTGAGGCCTGGGGCTACGCGGGAGTCGCGGAGCCTCGGATCGCCGCGCAGCTCTCGTTTTTCAAGGACGGTCCTGGCAGCCAAAGCGGAAACCCTCGAAAAACCCCGGCCTCGCCGAGGGGATCCCGAGGGAGAGGCGAGAAGAGGCGACAAGAGGCGAGAACTGCATGAGTAAGAGGCGAGCACGGGAGTCCCCGAGGCTCGAGGGTAAACAACGGCGTAACGTCCACGCTAGGGGGGGGGGGCGGCGGGGGAGCCTCTCTTCGTGGAGACGGAGCGAGGAAAAGCGGCACGGGCTCGACGAGGATTCTTACACAGACCGAGCTGAAGGCCGGAGTCTACACTTGATCTTGGGCACAAGGCCGAGAAGGATTGTTTCACGGAGACGGGCGGCGGGGGCTTTGTGGACACCTTCGCTTCGCTCCAATAGTGCACTCAGAACGGCATTACTCTTTAAGTCATAACGCTGCTGCTGGTCGTGGAAAACGAGGAAGCTATTTATTTACGTTATTGCGCTTATATGTTAAGAGAGCGAACAACTCACGCAAGTGTTGTTGTGACCGACAGTGACAAAGTGACCCAGAAACGTGAGCGAGCTGTGGACGGGCGAGACAGAGTCGTCGTGGTTTCTTGTCGATTCGCCTCCGGGTGATTTTGTTCCACGTCGCAACACAGCCTGCACCCAACACAAGCACATTCCAGCCTTGGTTTACTTTACTTACCCGGTGTGAATGACACTTACCAGTCATAGCCTGTCTAGTGCAGTACAGTTGCAACTTGTCATTTTACCATGAGCCACGATTTACCCAGTGCGCGTCTTGGATAATGCCCCGCGCATCTTCACGCATGGGGCTTGTGGTCAAACTTCAGGGCCAGTTCGGATATCGCTTGCCACTTGATCTTAGTTGTGGTCAGGGAATCTAGCTCAGGTTTCCAAGGTTCATAGTGCAGTATGCGAAGTTGCTGGGTTCCTAACCACAGGTATCAGGTCCAGACCGCCGGTGATAAATGTCAAATTATGAAGTTTATGTCATTGTCTCCCATCCGCACTTGGTGGCGATACACGTTGTCACATTGCTCTAACATGGGCGTTCTGCGTTACAATACTTGGCTGTCAAACTAAACTGGCTTGAGCGATCATCGCCAGGCGAAATCAAGTTTGAACAAATGTATAAGTTTTTGTTGTTTGTGTAGCGTTTGTGAGTTTGTGACCATCGGCTCATTACAGCAACAGCCAAGATCTCAAGCGCTGACTCAGTGACAATGCAGAGTTCGACTCATGAGCTGCACTCGGCCAGCTCATTAAATTGCCCGATCGTTCCACAAGCTAATAAAAAGATGCAAAATTCGGCCGATGTTGGCATGTGATTGGAACTGCTGGACCAACATGAGTTCAATGTTCCACGTTCCGTGAGAAATACGTCCGACCCAATGGTGAAATAACGACGCAACCCTCAAGCATTGCTCGTACACATGTAACAGTGTATTATGTACATCCAGGGTCAGACATCCAACTCAGGCAGGCAAACACCGCGGGTTGTGGGGGGAGTTGCGTGCGAAATTGAGCACGTTGCACGTCACATTGAAAACCGGAGTCCAGCACAAACATCTTTGCGACGCTCGTTCACAGTAGAAACATAAACCCTTAAAAAAATAAAAAATTTCGGAATAAATACAGTATGTACAAGAATAGCGCATAATAAGCATCCGCCACATGTCTATGTACATATAAAACCAGTCGGCCACGGAGGTCAGTAATGCTTTATCTCGACGACTGCTCACGTAAAGACCGTGCTACACGGGTTAGCCTGTGTCCAGCTCTCCTGTATGTACAATTCGTACCGCGCATATTGTTCGGCAATATGCCCGACGTGTCGCTCCACATGCTGTCAGTTTCTTGAGTAGTTTCAGTTTCTTGAATCTCACGGACACCGAGGGCAAAAGGCCAGTCCGTTCAATGAAACGCCGAGCGTCGTGACGAACAGCACACAGCGACGCGGCCCGAGAACGCAAATGGGGAGCGGTACGGCGCGACCTTGAACACCTACGCAGCAGGTGCCTGGATTACACGTTCAGAGAGGGGCAAGGGTTGGGTGGTGGCATGGGTCATGCAAAAATAGAACGCGCTCAATCGACACGCGTGGAAAGAAAGCGATGTAATTATGGAACAAAGATACCGGTGGGTGGGAAATGTACCGGATGGAGTAGGCCAAGGTATTCAACCAGGCATTGGAGTGATACCTCGAGTTAAGATTTCAAAAATTAAAGCAAACACCTAAAACCAGATATGACGCTGCAAATATAATTCTTAGAGGAATACACGTCGACATTACAGCAGTGCACGAATATAGCATTGCGCAGAAAGCAATGGTAACGTATGGTGTCATCGACCGGGATCATCTTGTACGACAGTGAAGATCTTGTACTGGCCGTGCTGATCTTAAACAAACATAATAAAATATGACTATTACTCATAACAATCCCCCCACCCCTTTGTGTGCCACACACAACTTAATAGGTGCAATTTAACAGCACTTGTTTTGACAATTTATTTAGGCTATAGGGGACCTTTGCCATTATGCGTATTTGCACTTATACACACTCATAGGCGGGTATATTATAAAGTCCTAACTCTCGCTGTACGTCATAAATTTAATTGTCACTAACTCATCAATAACAATATTCTCGGATGAGTAATAATATAAGCCTAAAATTGTATTTAAATAATATTATTATAAGGTATAGCAGCTCATTATGACCACACCCCATATACATACACATTGACAAAGAGCCCCTGGATAGTCATAGACTGTTGTGGCAAGTGATATTATCGAGTGTCTATTGAGGGCGGTGCAACACAGGAGAGGCTGGCGTGTGGTCAGCACCACTCAGTCACTCCTGGTCACCTTTGCCTCCCCAGTGCTACTGCCCATCACACCAAGTACTCATTGAAGTTTCAGTCAATGTAGGTGTGGTCCAGGACCAGTTCAGTCACAACTTGCTGGGAATCACACTGCGGTCGCCAGGTTCGCATACATACACGCACATGAGAACACCACGGAGCAAAGAACCTCCCCCTGGCTAAAATGCCAATGGGCAACAGTTGGCACGCGTATGTGTCACGCGCACACGCACCACGATCCATCTCGCAGTAAATTAACTCTCAATCAACATCTGCCAAAACACGCACTCTCCCATGGCAACTGCATCCGCCCTTACTATTTATGGCCTTAATTTTCTGTTTTTTATCTTCTCTCCTTCCCTCTCTTTCACGGCACGATGTTGTCCTTTCAATAAGCACACGAGCTGAACGGATGTGGGCCGAGAGAAACGGGTTGAACCAATATCAGGGCCAAACGAATCGTGGTTGCCGAGCACTGGAGAATGATGCAGGTGGCAGGTAAGATGTCGCACGGGCGGGTAGTTGGGAGGAATTTCCGGCGGTGGTGATCGTACAAATTTAAATCCTGCCGTCATGAATTTACGAGCTTGGTTGCAATGTTCGCAGAGTCTCCCAATGATACAATTAATAACGTGCAAATTCCACACGCCTGGTCATGACCGAAACACGGATACAGAGATATCAAAAAACCGCAAAGATGGTGGGGGGGTGGGGGGAGGAAGTCAGCTAGGTGGTCAGCCCGCGCCAACCCACCAGACATTGATTGCTGCCAATTGCTAAAGATTGACTGTTGGGAATGTCAGAGATGAAGACCGTGTCCGACAAGACATTTGCGATGCGCTAACTGGAAGCCATAAGGGAACCGCTGGGAGCAGAGGACGCAGTCACACTTCCCCAGCCTGGAACACAACACACGTCTAGAGATGCCATTTCTTTACCTTGCCCTTCCTGATATGTATTAAACTGTCTCTTTTCATTCATATAGCAATCATGTACGTGTAAATCTATACAAACTGGATGCAATGTATGCTGCGTTTGCATTCATATTTCTAAATGTAGAGAACTTGCTAAATTATTCAGTGAGTTAATTTTTTAGTCCCAACAAAAATGTTAATGCTGGGTATTTCAATGGATTTATATTTATTCCTTCCTTTGTTTGTTTAACACTTATTGTATCTGTTATTTATGTTCTTCATTAATTTATAGCGATTATTTTACTTTTAACTGATCTCCTCTGATGTTCTTGTTGACGTGCAGTTCTCTCGACTGCTCTGCAGCGCTTTGTGACCTTCGGGTGAATTGCGCTCCAGAAATACAAATATTATTATAATTATGGAAATCTGGGGGTGACTTCGGAATTTTTTTGAGTACGGAGGAAAAAATGATTGCTGGTAGGGCTCATAAATTAAATGACTAACTTTACAAAGCAGAAATGGGGTGGTACGGTGGCCCAGTGGGTAGCGCTGTCGCCTCACAGCAAGAAGGTCCCGGGTTCGAATCTCGGCTCGGGTGCCTTTCTGTGTGGAGTTTGCATGTTCTCCCCGTGTCCGTGTGGGTTTTCACCGGGCACTCCGGTTTCCTCTCACAGTCCAAAAAAACATGTTGCTGCATGGGTTAATTGGCTTGCAGACTAAATTTACTGCAGTGCCAAGTGATGGACTGGCGTCCCATCGTCGGTATATCCCTGCCTTGCGCCCTGTGTTTGCCGGGATAGGCTCCGGCTCACCGCAAGCCTGTACAGGACTAAGCGGTTTCTGACAATGAGATGAGATGAGACAAAGTAGAAATGGCTCAAACCAACTCTAGCTCGACTCAGCCAGAGCCACCCCAGAGCAATGTTAGCGTTGCAAGAAACCACCACTGAACATTGCGCTCATGGCACCCAACATTCTTTCCATGGCTGAAGATCGGCTGGCAAGCAGCTACCAAGCGCTCACGCTGCGTGAACGCAGCGCGTGTGAATCTGCGGATCGGAGCGGTCGTACCGTGGAGGAGAATCGGTGTCTGGGTGTTGTGGGGACACTTGCAGGGTGCTGCGAGGTAGTGGGCAACATAGTGGTTCCCCTCTCGCTCCACCTCGACCTAATGTTTTCAACCGGTGGCCTCTCCGGGCCACATCTGGATGGCGGGGCTCTCAAGAGTCACCGTGCCAAGCTGTGGCTGGCTGAGAGATACGTCTGACCCTCGATGTAGAGAGACAGATGAGCAAGGTGAGAGCAAGAGGAACATGAGATAGAGGAGTTGTAGGAAGCAGAGATTGCAGGGTCTGCACCCCGTACGAAAAAGCTGCAAAATATACGATCATTATTACTTGTATTTATTATTGTTATTAAGTGAGGCTCCTTAAAAAAAGTAAAGAAAAATATGCCGAGATAAAAGTGTGATAAAGAGTTAATGGATACCTGGTGACAAGTAATATAAATGATCAGCCCTACATAGAAGTGTTATGACGTCACACTGCCCAGTGACATCATAATTTCTCTACACGTACATGACATGACGTCACGCGGTCCCCCGTGGTAATACAGTGTTCCCATGTGGCCTGCCGGCAACTATAGTGGAGGAGCCATGGCCCGGAGGTAGGTGCAATGTAAATTATAAATGCAGTACAAACGTCGCATGTGTTTCACCGTGTAATTCTCAAGGATGTGGCGAATCACCTATTCAGCAACTTGATAAATTGTCACTATTCCACGTTGCGATCGCTTGCAGTTGTATTCAATTGTTTCGGCCTCTGTGTCACCGGTAGTTTCTTGCTCGTTCCGTTCGACATAGACAAGTTTGTTCGCTCCGTTGGCCTCGAACATTTACACGAGCACGTGATCTGCATCTTCTCCGCACGAGTTTGTAAACTATGGATTTTTGCACGCATGCTTTTGCACGTATCGCGGGAGTCACAATCGATTTTTCAATGAACGAATCGATGCAAGATCATGTGCCAAACGACTGTTCTCCACAGCCGTCGAGGGCTTGCTGTGTGGGCTGCTGTTCGGAAGGGGACGCTACCGTACGTGACGCTGCATGACCAGGACATGAAGCTGCATACTTGGGCACCTGCAAACAACGCGTACAGCACACGCCACTTACATGACCACGCGCCGGCGCGCGCACGCGCACACACACAAATCATGCACACGGCACACACACACGCAATTTGCCAGCAAGCGTCACGTACACGCATACACATGTGCGTGTGCACATGCGCGCACAAATCATGCACTCACACACAGCATGCACGCACGCGTTCGCTGAAGGCCAGGTCGGCTGCGCTGCACGACATGCACGTGGCACGAGCCGTCGTCGACAGCGCTTCTGTGCGGTCAGCGCAGTCCGACTGGGCTCACCGCGCGGGCCCTCGCATTTCACGCACGCGGCCGCGACTGCTTCAATTTCTCAACCGCGAACGGAACATCACCACCGGGAGTCACCCGCGGCAGCGGCGATAAATCACCGCGCCAAAATCACGAGGAGGTCGCTAACCCACCGCAGGTGGCCCAAATCCCAGCAGAGCAAACGTTGGCCTTCATCCCCACCGTCTGGAACTCGGCTCGTGTGTGCTCAATTCCACAACGGCGGCGTCACCGCCAGCAACATGCGCGGTCTGCCCTGGCGCCAACTCGGTCGCTCAGTTGCCTCCATGTCGGTCTGGCTCTACGAGAGCACCGTGGCAGAAGTCTCGGCCGATGATCAGAGGCTGGCGAGGAGGCGCGCGACAGAGATGATGACGGTGATGACAGTCTGCCCCGAACCAAACACCAGCGCTTCCAGCGGAAGCATCACCTTGCCGGCGGCGCGGTACACGCCGGCCACCGCTGCACCTGGCGGGGCGCGGTGGAGAGGGGTGGGGCAGCGTGGCGAGAGCACAATAAGTAGCCGGCCGTGGCAATGGTAGCGCACCGGCCCTTGGCCAACACTTTGGAGGAAAGGGTCGCTGTATCGTTTGAGGATTTGCAAAACTCTTTCAACACCCGCAGCTGTAAGGTGGCAGTGTGGAATGAGGGCTCACAGAACCATAGTTGTGGACCTCTGTTTCCCTCACTTTGTGCAGCAGATGCGTCCAAGATAAAGGCACAGAGCAAAATCGCATCAAACGAACACATTTAAATGAAAAGGATAAGGATACATTCCAAAACCTCTGCTGCCACTGAAGAGCAAGGTGGCGTGGAAAGTAGCGCTGTTGCCTTACAGGAAGAAGGGGTTCGAATCTCGGATATCTTTCTGTGTGGCTAGATAGCTATTTTAATAGAAAATACCTACTAAGCTTGCAAACTCTGCATGGGGATTTCTGCAATACAGCAAACGTTAGAAAACCAGTGTAAACATATAAGATGGCGTTGCATGTTCTCCCCTTGTCGATCTGGGTTTTTGCCAAGTACTTCAGTTTTCTCCCACAGTCCACACGGGTGACCTCAACAACATCGCGAACCTTTTCCTCGCTCAGGCGAGTCTAGCGATCGACAAGCCCCGCAAGGAGCTGCTGCAGGGTGACGGGGGGTGAAACCTCCGCGTTAACGATGACTTGTTCTGCAACACTATGTACATTTTTTTAAAAAACCCAAAAAAAATGTTGTTGCTGTTGATTTTCTGTTCTGGCACCGTTGTGTTGACGTGCCGTTCTCTCCACAGCTCCGTTGAAGCGCTTTGTGACCCTCGGGTGAAAAACGCTCGATAAATGCAATTATTATTAACTATTAAAGGCCTCATCAAGGCACGGCACTGCATGCAGCACACCTTTAATAAAAATGCCAGGGAGACGGCCACTTTCCTGGAGTGCTGGGGCGGCACTCTGTGCACAGACACTCAGGGGATCCTCCGTCTCGCACTTTAAATGTCTTCTTTTCTGCGGTTTTACCGCCGCTCTCTAAGACCACATCTTTCTCTCTCACATTATCTGTAATTTGAATGCGTACACGTCATACATTGTATTGAAGGGGGTGTGGGTCACGGTTTGTGTAGAGGGTTGTGCATATTGTGTATTGTTTTCCTTGTATATTTTGTTTTGGAAAACTTGCTGGTAAGAGCAATAACATCAGATGTAAAAGTCAAAAGTCTCCCACAGTCCAAAGATAAACTGCAATAGATTAATTGTTGTGACCAAATTGCTTCCGGTGCCCTGAATATTGAAACTGCTTACCCCTCCCTGTTGAACATCTGTTAAAAAGAGCTGCATAGCTCAAACCTTTCATCCAGCTTAAATAAAAACTGACCGATGGCAGTATTAACCATTGATCACGGTAACAATTTTACTCGTAAAATGCTAAATAAACATCAAACACATTTAAATAAAATATCTGCAAATTAAACAGTGACATGCATAGTGATATGTAGCACAAACTGCAGTCACCCAAGCCACAATGCACCGCACGAGACAGCGCCCTGCTGAGACGCGCGTACAGCACACACAATGGTGTTCTACATCCAACAGCACAGCCGCATACGCGCAAATTCAAACAGCGAATTGTAGCAATAGGTTAGCCACGTATATGTGAAACTGGACAAAGTGAAGCCACGTAAAACGAGGGAAACCTGTGCTAGCCTACCATACGAAAGTTTTCTCCGGCTTCCTAGTGCATGCCATTCAGTATTCGTTAATATAAATAAGAAAATATTGACCGCATATGAAAACGTGCTTGAAACTAAATGAGGCCATCCAGGAAAAAGAAAATAATTATAAACATCAGTGTAGACCTGTGGTACAGCAGTTTGTCCTTTGGATTACATAAGTGGAAAACCTGGGTCTGAATGGGAACCGTGGATAACGTCAGAATTGTGCGATATCTAAACCGCTTGGCAGTTTGCCTCTCACCGGCTGGCAACGACCAGCGTGATGAACGATCAACACATATCAATCTCCGTGACTGACAGGCCTCCATCTAGCAGCGAATAGACAAACTGCTGTGCGTACCTGACCATCAGTGAGCACTCACCAACATGTCTGATCCCCGGATAAACTCAAGCCATCTCTCCGCTGTGACAACACACACAATTGCACAATGCCACTCAACACTCCACTGGTAAGCGCTTCCTTCTTGGTTCGTTGCCAGGTCATTGTTTCTCGGTTTTACGACGTTTGGGAGGTGCCCAACTATAGTTGGTGGGGTGGGAAGATTAAAATTCAGACGGTGCCTTTTGCCTCTCCAGCACGGGATGACTTTGTCTGACCTTACGCTCTCAACTTGGGACCAGAGACTTCCAACAACGGATGCCCCCGATTTCCACGCATGCAACAGAGACCAATCCAGAAACCTCCCAAGGAATGTGTGTGGTCCTGAAATGTTATTCTTTTAAATAGGGCCCTCCATTGATTACACAAAACTGAATGTTTATTTATCAGTCAATCTCAACAAAATACACATTTTCTGGGTGTCAAGGGGTGGTTGCCCCTCCTGACCCCTCACGCCACCCCCCTCCCGAGAGCCACCACTTCCTCAACAGTACACCGACAAACATGCGGGTACCAGGAACCTGTGCATCACGCTCGGGCCGCTCCAGACTGCATGAGCCCTTTTTAGGAGACATCATTTAATCACACTATTTCCCTCATTATCTGAAACCGCTTAATCCTATATAGGGTCACGGTGAGCCGGAGCCTATCCCGGAAACACAGGGCGTAAGGCAGGAATACACCCGACGACGGGACGCCAGTCCATCGCCGGGCATTGCGGGACAATTTTTTTTAGTCTGCGAGCCAATCAACCTATCCAGGAGCATGCTTTTGAACTGTGGGAGGAAACCGGAGTACCCGGCGAAAACCCACGCAGACACAGGGAGAGCATGCAAACTCCACACAGAAAGGCACCCGAGCCGAGAGATTCGAACCCGGGACCTTCTTGCTGTGAGGTGTCAGCGCTAACCACTGGGCCACCGCGCCGCCCCACACTATTTTATACAAATTATTATATTTTATGAAAATTACTGAATTAACTTGCATTGCTTTTTCCAAAGCAGAGAAAGTCCAGATTTCATTTCCCCTATGGTACTATAAAAGCAAAAACTCGACAAAAATTAACTGCTCGGAGGTCTGGGTAACGGGTTCCAGTGCTCGTGTCAGGTTTGCTGATTGATTAGGAGTATGTGTAGGGCAGGGACTATTGGCTGGTTGGCTAATTGGAGTTAAAGTTAAGGATAGAGCCAGCACAAGTGTCTGCTTGTCATATCGCAGGATCCGCCATCCAGAGCTTGCAAACTCACTGGGTATATTCTACTGTAACAAGAAATGTATCCATCTTGTCGAGGCAGCTGACAGTTACTGGTAGGCAGATAAGGTACTCGTGTCTGCTGGGCGAGTTGGTTAGACGTAAGGGTACAGCTAATAGGAGTGTCTAGTTGGCTGGTTGCTCAGGATCATGGATGGCAATTTGCCTCATTGGTTAGTTTTTAAACTGGGCGAGAGTTCCTATTGGCTATTGCATGTCCCACACCCAAATCGTTAGACGCTTTCCTCTTGTGCAACGTATGGTCGGTTGATTTGCTTTATGATGGTTTCCCATTTGGCCTTAACAGCCCCAATTCACAGCAGCCAGTAATGGGTTGGAGTTGCTGCTGTAAGGCAGTGCAAAGTGTAGAGCGAGCGGCATGCTCGACACATACGTTGCAAAGATTATGGACTTGGAGCTTTACGGGGCTTGTGTCGCCAAATCACCCTGGCAACATGGAAGCAATCTGGCCTCAATCAGAAGCGTCTCCCACTATCTCTCATCGACTCTCGTCATCTCCCATCATCTCCCCTCATCTCCTGTAGTCTCCCACAACTTAAAAACAACGCTGCTCGCCCATTCGTGCTGTTCCCGGAGAAGCTGCCAGCACATTCAGAGAAATGTTGAACACCATGCCCAACTACAGACCGACGAACCAACAAACGCAGAGGAAATCCGCACGGCACAAATGCAGACACATACGCAGCAGGCATATAGCAAGACCATCAACAACGTCAAATGTGGTCAGCCGAAACCGTCCGCTCGGTCACTCTGCTTGAAGAGAAACCTTTCTTAAATTAATGAGAAAATCTACAAATGGCATGTGGAGGGAAGGGGGGAGGAAGACTCAACGTAAACCTTGACAAGCTCCATTCTGAGGTCCAGTCCTGTTTTTAAAGTCTGCCATTCAAGTGCTGGCTCTGAATAATCAGCCATTACATTAACATATTTATTTATAATCATGACACAGGCACTGGAGATAAAACAGCCCCAACAACACGGACATCAATGGCTCGTAACCAATTAGGCCTGTAGCCATTTGTGCCTTCAGTGATTCTGTACAGTGCCCCGATTCTGGGTCGCGATGCACTTCACAAACTCGTTGTTCATCGAGTCTCTTTAGTACTTTTCTTCCGTTCATTTTTTACTGTTTTGTTTGCCACGTTATCCCAAACGTTACATGTACATTATCACCTGCTAAAAATGTGAATAACCACCGCACAGCCTATCCTCACACGTCCACGATCACATGCTTGTATCGTTGAGTGTAAGAATCAATCTTCATTGATGAATCGATGCATCGTTGGATGCCTAACACAAAATAAGCAGCACCTGATGTCACATCAGAGGCATTAGGCAACACAACTGTTGGATGATGACACCCGATGAGGACGATGATGACGTGCTATTGCAGCTACACTCGTTACAGCTTATAGTTTACACGTAGCTGCAGATGAATGGTAAATGCAAAAATGTAGACGCTGAAATAGATTTCAGAGTGTCTGCTATAAACGCTGATATCTTTACAGGTTGTAAAATTATAAAGATCACAACGATAAGAAAGGCTGCAATTTTGGGAACCTGTGCGGTAGTGGTGTGAAGACTCAGCATAAGATATGCTGAAAGGCAACATACACGTGAATTTGTGGACGAAACTTTGTCGTGGATTAGTTAGCTGAAGCGAGTTTCACTGGTTGAGAACGCAAGAGAAAAGAATGGCCTCATTTGCACCAAAATTCTGGAATTACGAAAATAAAGAGCACACGTATAACAACGAAGCAAACGGCAATCGGGGCAAAACCAAAAGCCATGAGGGAAAAACAATTGTGTTTTTGAAAGCACAACCTCAATCAACATTAGGTACAAATAGATTTCCAGTCGCAAAGTTTGGGTCGTAAAAAAAATTATTTTCAAAACGGCTTCAAGAAAAATTAGGTCACAAGGGCGATCGAAGTGCTACGTGTCATGCATAGCAGATAAACAACATCAGCAGGAACCACTGCGGCATGGCCAGGAGACGAAGCACCCGTAGCACAGCACCAACAATGGGCCACAGGGGGCAGCCGGAGCAGCCAGGGCATCGGTGAACTAGGTCACTCATGCAGCTGAAACTATCCTTGTCTCTCGAGTCCTCACCTGGTTACAAAAAGTAAACTTGTAACTTGCTCACTAAATCAATCACTCACACGTCCTAGCAGACTTCTGCTGTGAAGCGCAGACTACCGTGGGTTGACTTTACGGTCCATAGCTTGGTTTGCAAGGCCACATTCACAATAATCTGGTTTGCGTCCTTAATTTGCCACTTTCAATGGAAATGCACATGCGTGTTGAGTGTTTCATGTGGTCGATAGTTTTGCCAATGTCTAAGGAGGAGGAATATCAAAGCCAGATAATGCAATGTTTGGGTCTCCAACGAAATATTTATTCTGGATGTCAAACTTAAACGAAGGTAGCACCCCATCCATCGAGCTGTAAAAACCTACATCGATGCATGAGGTAGCACCATCAATACCAAGAGAGAGGCAAGGCCGGAAAAGGACCTTTTTGCAACGAGTCACACGGGGCGAGTGCACAGGAGTCCCCGGTCCTCACTTGTGATGATGCCGCCAGTGATGGGGGCCAGCACACCCATGACGGCGATGGCCACCGAGAAGAATCGCGCCTTGCGGTGCCGCCGCAGCGACACGAAGGCGAGCAGCGACGTGAAGCCGTGCACGAAGATGGAGGAGAAGAGGGCCCACAGGAAGACCCAGTACCACATCTCTGTGGGCGAGAGAGATCATAACAGTGGGCCCGCGGATTAAGGAATACACGAGACAAGTACAATACAGTTTTGCCTAACGTCAAAACGCGTCCAAATCTCAATATAGAAATGGCGAGCCTTACAAATCATGAAGCGACTCTCGTAATAATAATTGCACTTCTGGAGCGCTTTTCACCCGAGGGTCGTAAAGCGCTGCAGAGCTGTGGAGAGAATGGCATGTCAGCAACAACAACGACATAAGAACAGCAAATCAGCAACAAAAACGTTGTTTTTTTTGTTACAATAGACACTCGTATGACGCAATGTCGAATAATATAGCGTTTAAATACAACCGCATAGTATAATTATTATCTCATCTCATCTCATTATCTGAAACCGCTTAATCCTATATAGGGTCACGGTGAAGCCGGAGCCTATCCCGGAAACACAGGGTGCAAGGCAGGAATACACCCGACGACGGGACGCCGGTCCATCGCCAGGCATTGCGGGACAATTTTAGTCTGCGAGCCAATCAACCTATCCAGGAGCATGCTTTTGGACTGTGGGAGGAAACCGGAGTACCCGGCGAAAACCCACGCGGACACGGGGAGAGCATGCAAACTCCACACAGAAAGGCACCGGAGCCGAGTGACTCGAACCCGGGACCTTCTTGCTGTGAGGCGTCAGCGCTAACCACTGGGCCACCGCGCCGCCCGTATAATTATTATAGCGGTGGATTCGAATTAATGAGAATGGCGTGCGGAGGCCTTCTTTCAGCATCTCATTGACGATGCAGACAAATGGGCAATGGGTCGTAGGCAGAGGCCAATGGAAGGTCTAGCAGTTGAATCGGGGCAGAGAAGCTATGAGTTGTCATCTTTGTGTAAGTCTGTGAGTCGCTCTGCGAGTCTCTGGGTCCTTGTAAGTCGAGTCTGTCGGTCTCTCCGAGTCTGTACAATAAACAGGTCAGTGTATATAGTATCTAAATCCGCCTGGACCACAACGTCAGCATATACACACATTGGGAATTTGCAATTTATAGCGAGACAGAGGCAGTCAGTCACAGGGGGAAAGAGAAAGGTCTTGACTCGAAGACTTAAACATATACGTAGACTTACATTGAGACCGGTAGGCTTCCATAGGTGTAACCTTCATAAATCGTGTATATATATAGATCCTTATATGAAAAATGTGAACGTAGGTACACTAGTCTATGAATGCAACCATAACTCATGGAATCACAATGACCCGAATGCATCTCACATATAAAACACCGCACTGACAGCGTCCAAATATTCCACAATGGGCCTTTCTCTACACACTGAACACCAGTCGCACAATATTCCTATACCACACACACATCTCACGGACGAGACACACAAAAAGATCCCAAATGTATCCGATAACATACTGCTCAGGCAAGTGCTGTTAATGAGCAGCTATAAAGGGCGGCACAGTGCATTCGGGGGTGGTGTGATTGACATCACACCCGGACGCCTTTGTCTCCCCAGTGCTGATGCTCGCACACAGAAACAGGCTGAGTTCACCTCGGTGAGGCCGGTTCTTAGAGATAACTCGCCACTGTTATTAGCTGTGGTCTCACACATACACCAGACAACCAAACTGGCACATCACATACACGCCACAATACAATAGAGCTACAATGCTGCTAGACATACATCACTGCGCTATTAGAACACCCCGATGGCACATCACACATCCTACGCATAACACAATGTCACGGCCCACACACACACACACCTCCCATTATAATGATGCCAGACACACACACACCACGCATTATAATCATGCCAGACACACACACGCGCACCACGAAATTAATGAGCACGAGGAACACGGTACTGTACCTGGAGAAAGCCAAGTACACGTACGTGGAAGAGCCAACTTAATCTAAATATGCGATTGCAACGGGGTCGGTTCACGAACCCACTTGCTGTACTGCCAACTCCTGGCCACCATATCAAATGCCAGCAAGGTTTTTCGCAATTCGGAAAATACCACAAGCCTTGAAGCCCACACTGCGTGTCACCACTGACACCAGCCAGGCCACGCGGTGACTCCAACCACCAGCGTGACACAGTTACCCCAGTGACCTGGCGTGAGACCATGGTGAGCGCAGGGTAAATAACCGGTACGACACCAAGTCACTGGGTTGGGTGGAAGGGGTCCCACAAAATGAGTTCTACAAACGGGGTCACGCAAGTTGAGTTATGATTCCGTGTAAGGGGGTACGAGTAGTTTCGGAAGGCGCAGCCAAATTAGGGAAAGCACCAAAGAGGACGCGCGGCGTAAAGAATGGTGGCGACCTGGGAAACGCGGGGTTAGACACCTTCATCCAGCAGTGGATGGATCACGGCTGGTTACTGATGGGGCTTGCACAAGGACCCGCGCACCTACAGAGGCCCGTAGACTTACACAGGAACCCACAGACCTTACATCGCAACGGCCACTTCGGAGTAGGGGTGGTGGCGGTACAGTACTTTACTTCATCCAGCAGTGGAGTAAATGTTCGCGCCTGACGATGGTGTTCGTGACGAAGCGGTGCAAGTGTCTGCGCGCGGCGCTCGCAGGGTTTATCAAGTGAACGCATACCGGTGAAGGCGACGAGCTCCTTGTGGGCGAGCAGGGACAGCACCTCCCGCACGCTCTCCGGAGACGAAGACGACCCCCCCATGGCCAAGCGGGACCGGCGAAGGCCCGCGCGACCCCGCAGCAGCCCGGCTCTCTCGCCCCGGCCTTGCCGCCACGGGCCTCCCGTCAGCCGTCCGTCGCTCTCATGTCGGGAACCTCGGGCTCGCCTGCCCCCCACCTGCCCGGTCGGACCGCTCTTAATCCTCCCGCAACTCCCCTCCGAGAGGAGGAGGAGGGAGGCGGCGGCGGGGGGGGGAGCAGGAGGGGGCGTTAGGCCGGTCTGTCTCCTCCCGGGCCCAGGCGCCGCCCTGCTAAGAGGCGACTGCGCCGCGGAAACCGCTGCTCCCCTCGCCCGGCGAGTGTGTGGCGCCCGTGGCCTTTAAGGGAAATCGCTGTGAACGTGAACAGGGCGACGTTTCGGACGATGGCCCTCTCTCCACGGGGCCACGCAGAGGCCAGAGTTGACAAACGGTTGGAGATGCCACGACGTGGACGCAAGGGACTTTTTAAAAACCGCGTTCATTTTTTCGGACGGTAATTTAGTTACATAACGTACGCTAGCAGCTGCTGAGTAACGATAACCGTAAATAATGAACGCGCAAATCAACTAATTTGTATAAAAACTCAAACCATCCTCACCTGGTCGTGGACGAGGCTCCGCCCGCTCGCGAGAGACACGCCCCCCTGCCGCTTCGAGCCCCGCCCCCTTCAGATAAGGCCCCTCCCAGACGAGCACCGCCTCACGTGGTTTAAAGCCACGTGGTGATGGTTGCTGTGTCGCCGCTCGGCGTTGCGAGCGGCGCTCGGGGCAGCAGCAGCAGCCAGCGGCTCGGGGCAGCAGCGGCTCGGGGCAGCAGCGGCTCGGGGCAGCAGCGGCTCGGGGCAGCAGCGGCTCGGGGCAGCAGCGGCTCGGGGCAGCAGCGGCTCGGGGCAGCAGCAGCAGCGCAACAACGCGCGTCACTCTGGGTGTCCTGAGCGTAAACACAGCGCAGGGTGTGTCAGAGGCGACGTGTCGGGCGCTTGCCTTCCCGCAGTGGCTGCTGCTTCATCGGTGCCACGACGCAGGGCCATTGCCCGAAACGTCAGCCATTACTGATGACGCGCCGAGCCTCGTTCAGTCTCCAAATATTCTGTCCAATCCCCGGCCCGTCTCCACTTCCAGGGCTCCGCCTGCCCCGAGTAGCCACGCCCCTTTGGTTAAAGCCAGCCCCGTTCTATCAAACCACACCCCCTTTATAATTAACCCCGCCCCCTCGGTCTTCGCCGCGCCTTCATATTTAACTCCGCCCTCTTTCGCCAGGCCCCGCCCACGCCTGCTTTACGCCGACCAATCGCAAAAAGCCTCGGCACAACAGACCAATCAGGACGCGTCCCTCAAGATCGCGTGCCGAGAAGCGCGGACCTGGTCGTGCCGTTCGCCGCTTGCTGATTCGGAGGGGTTATTACAGGACTTTCTTTAAAACAAAGTGTGAAAATAGGGATAGAAAAATACACGGTTGCGAAAAGTAGTGCGGCGTCACCAAGCGACTTCTTTATGAACACAACGACTCAACGCCGATGGCGTTTTAATTTTATTCGCATCGGGAGTGCGCGACGCGTGACGCGTGCGTGACACGTTGGTGAATGTCTCGCGGGGGAAACACGGCGCTGCGTTTCCCTTTCGGGCAAGGCCTAAAACAAAAGGCTTCGTCTGCACGGGGAGCAGCGAGAAGCAGCGAGAAGCGTCAGTGAGGAAGCACGGGGAGCAGCGAGAAGCGTCAGTGAGGAAGCACGGGGAGCAGCGAGAAGCGTCAGTGAGGAAGCACGGGGAGC
>JAZEWT010000002.1:12934037-12949785 GCA_036362905.1 Mordacia mordax
GATCATGATTCTGAGAGTTGGAGACTGCACTTGTTTACACTCTGGAGCCTGAATATGAGAATCCCATTCTTAAAACTCTTTCCCGATGACCCGCTTAGTCACCAACTATTAATAATTGCCTCGTAGTAGCCATTGCCCAACAGACAAAGCCTTGAAGAGATCAAAAGAGTTAAAATAGTCAGCATTAACGTGCCCGTCGCCGGCGCGCCTATATAAAGCGAACACAATTCCACCGAGACACCCGTGACTCATGAGAATGAGACTCGCGCGTGGCGAAATGTCCGCAGTAACGCGCGGAGGGACAAAGAGAGCTTCTCTCTCGCCTGGAGTCGAACTCAGTCTTTTTTTTTCTGCTCAGCACGAGGACACACGCGCGCACTCTCACACAGCGCGCTCACAAGTCGCACGAATGCGCCACATTTCTTACTAATGAAGGGTATAGACTATACAAGTTCAGACTATATAATTAAAATTCCTGGCTGGTAATCCAGTAAATAAATAAATAAGGCTCGGGGTAAGTGAGTGAGTGTTGAGCATGGGAGCTCGTGTTATTTATAGACTGTCGCGGCCCTGCGCGTTCTCGGCCGAATGGAATTCCTCTCCGCTCCTCCTCCTCCCTGCTCCCCCCCCTCCTCTACCTCCCACACCCCCTCTCCACCCTCCTCTTCACATTCCTGAGCCCCCAGTCAAGATTCCATCTCCCGTTTCCTTGTATGGAACCACGCCGCCCACGTGCTGTCTCGCATTAGCATATGATTATCGATCATTAAGGTGCAATGCGTTTGGGCGGTGAAGTATGGTCATCCCGTCCCATGCGCGCGACTCACCCCCGCCCCCGCCCTCCGGCGTGAAGAGGCCCCTCATCCAGCAGTTGATGTTTCATACAAAGGATGTACATTTGCCTGTTAACATTGTAATGCAGCGTCACGTGTAAACATGTTACAATTCATATGACTGCTAGGAATAATAATTAGCAGGCCTTTGTATTCCCTCCTACGCCGCCGTATCGCTCACGTGAGTCGCTTGACCATACTTCATCACGCTGGGCACGACTGGTCATTTGCAATGTAATTGGGGGCTCGGTTCAGATACCAGTTGCCACTGCTGTTAGCCGTAGCCGGGAATAATAGTAATTGCACCTCTAAAGCGCCTTTCACCCGAGGGTCACAAAGCGCTGCACAGAGCTGTGGAGAGAACGGCAACAACAACGACATAAGAACGGCAAATCAACAATAACGTTTTGGTTTTTTAAAACGGAGCTCGGCAATTGTGAACCGATGGGTCGCGACCCATCGCGGCGGGCCGCAAGCGCCACCTAGTGGTCCGTGGAGACCCAAGTGGGTCTTCGTCATGAGCGCGGCACGCATTGCGCGTCGCTGTTGCCTGCAGCGCGTGGTCGCGCTGGGTGTCCGTCTCGTCCGCATGCTTCCTCGGGTCATCAGCGTGCATCACGCACGTGGACAGGCACTGCGCTGCCACCGCAGCAGCCACCACGTGCGCTTCGTGGCGTAACGAGGTGGAGAACCCCTGCGTTAACACGCATTGATATGCACCGACACGCAGCAGCGTGCGAACTGTCAATCACACGATTGTAATATCCCATCATTGACGTGTATTCACATATCTCATCTCATCTCATTGTCTGAAACCGCTTAGTCCTATACAGGGTCACGGTGAAGCCGGAGCCTATCCTGGCAGACACAGGGCGCAAGGTAAGGATATCCCGACGATGGGACGCCAGTCCATCGCCGGGCACTGCGGGGCAATTTAGCCTGCGAGCCAATTAACCTATGCAGCAGCATGCTTTTTGGACTGTGGGAGGAAACCGGAGTGCCCGGCGAAAACCCACGCGGACACGGGGAGAGCATGCAAACTCCACACAGAAAGGCACCCGAGCCGAGAGATTCGAACCCGGGACCTTCTTGCTGTGAGGCGACAGCGCTAACCACTGGGCCACCGCGCCGCCCGTGTATTCACATATATTAATGTTATCACGCGGCTGGGTGATCATATATTAGTTATATACGCTAAGGAAGAGAGTGTGATGAAGTGGCCGGGGAGGGCTAAATGAAGGAACAATGATAGCGGGCTCAGTGGTGGAAGAATTAATTAAAGAATAATAGTTCAAGAATGAAGACGGAGGGATGGGCGTTGCAGGAGGAGAATGAGTCACCCATGAAATGGCTGGTACGACGAAGGGATGAAGCAACCAGGGAGGAATGAATGATGGATGGGTGGAGTGACTCAGACAGATGAATGAGTTCACTATCAGTACCCAGTTAATCCTGCATAGGGCCGCGAAGGGCCGGAGCCTATCCCGGCAGACAGAGGGCGCAAGGCGAGGCTATTCCCAGAATGTGGCGCTCGTACATCGCAGGGTACATTTTTTGATGGCAATTTACTCAGCAGGAAAATTAACTAAGGCAGCAGCGTGTCTTGTGGACGGTGGGAAGAAACCGGAGTATCCGACGAAAACCCACGCGGGCACGGCGAGAGAGAGAGAGAGCACGTAAATTCCACACAGAAAAGCACCTGAGCCGGGAATCGAACCCGGGTGCTTCTTGCTGTGGGGCGACAGAGCTACTCACTGCGCCACCGTGTAGGCAGTGCTGTGGTGAAGGAAATCGGCGTGCGGTGGGAGGCAGAAAGGGGGCTGAGTTCAGGGCGGCCTTGCTGGGGGTGGGAGTTCTTCCATCACTGGCAGGGTCGGGCTCGCGTCTCGTACCGTGGGAGGCGGTGAACTGGGGGAGGAGGAAGAGGAGGACGGGAGGGAGGGAGGAGGCTCGAGTGGGCGGGCATACCGAGCTGGGTGTTGTCATCACTGTGCTGGGCACGGAGGAGGAGAGAGAGAGGGAGTCGCAGGAAGGAGAGGGAGACGCGGGGAGGGACTCGCCGCCAGTTCGAGGCGATCCGCGCGATTTCGTCGCGATCATGATGGCGTTGTCCTAACCGAACCGAGAGAGAGAGAGCGGGGATCGCGGTCCGGAGGGGAGAGGGAAGGAGAGCGAGAGGCCCAGGAGAGCGACAAGGGGGAGTCGGGAGGAAGGCGCGCGTCGGGGGCCGGAGCCGGCCGCTCCCCGTCACCATGAAGCAAATGGTAACACGGCTGCCCCGCGCCGCCCTCTCCTTCTCTCTGGTCTCTCGCTCCTCTCTGCCTCTTCCACTCTGTGCTCCACGCACGTTCGTTCTTCCCTCCCTCGTATGGCCACCCCTTGTCTCTCGCTTCTCTCAACTCTTTCCACTCGCGTCTCCATCACCCCCCCCGTCTCCTCTCGCTGCGCGCCCGCCTCGACTGCTCGTCCTCCGACCCTTGCTTTGCACCGCTGCTGTCCCTGCTCCGCTCTCCCCGCGCTCTCCCCGCGCTCTCCCCGGCGCTCTCCCCGGCGCTCTCCCGTTTCCCACGATGCTGCACCGTGTCCTCCAGACGCTCTCCAGTCTCGGCTAAGATCGAGACGAGTTTTTTTTTTAAATAGGCAGATTTTAAAGCCACGGTCAAGCTTGTCATCGTGACGTTGACAGGACAGTGTGATGTAACTCCCGAATGTGACGTTAACCTATTTGTATACTTACTTTAATGAAGCTTCTAAGCCCTCGGGTGTCGCCACAAGATAAGAGCCTTGTGTATCCGACGTTGGCTGTGCGGATAGATGTTTATTATTTGAACAGAAAACACCCAGGATGCGGGGGTTTCCTACGATACGACAAGCAGACGCGTTATGTCTCAACCGACGCCACGTGCTTTTGTTGCGGCTCATTTGACCATACTTCACCACGCCCGGTCCTTCCTGGCCGTTGGAGGCGAGCGGCATAGACGTGAGACCATCCTACAGTACAACGGTGGATGCTGCAGCACTGCCCTCTGCCGGCAACGTACATTGAACATAGAACTTTGTACCAACTTCGTACGAACAACGTTCACTCGGCCTCGCAACGTTCACTCGGCCGATTTCCAGGCAGTGGCTGAAGTCAGAGTTTGTTTTGGTTCAAAGCCCATTCATTATTCTCTCCCTCTCTCTCTAACCAGGCGAGAGCGTATTTAGAGACGTGATCTCATTTAAAGTTTCTACTCGAGGCGACGCGCATTCGGCAAGGGTTAAAAACCTCACGCAGAGTCAATGCGTTAAAGAGGCCTCGCCATACTGATGAGGCCCGAAGTCTAAACCCGCTCAGCATTGCCTACAACAAATGCATTGACCAGCTTGGTGAAGTATAGTCAAACGACTTTCATGACCGACATAGTTTTGTAAATTCTCCATCTAGCAGTGGATCGACAAAGGGCTGCGCGTTTGGTTTCGTGTTCATTAATCATCAGCCACGATCGATCCACTGTTGGATGAAGGCTTCGGTCGTTCATTATCTCCTTAGCAGACCTCGTCCGGCACACAGAGGTCCGTCCCTTCCATGTATTTTGCTCGGATGATGTCGAGATGTTGACGGATCTGCTCGCTCTTGCGAAGCCTCTGTGCTTAGGCCCCGGCAGTTGCGTTCCTCCCCGATCCACTCGCTGGGCCCCCAGCGCGGCCGAGGAGTTGGGGGTTCGCGTTACTCACGACGACCGGGCACCCCCGCTCTCGGCTCGTATTCGCCACGTGAAGACGCCGCTGTGTGTTGACGCACTGTACAGCGCTTGGGTCGGACCACTGCCTCGCCACACTACGCGTGTCGTGGGGGTGTTGTCGTGTGTGTGTGAGCATACTTCACCACGCCGGTCGGTGCGGTTTGGCTCGGCTGGGACCACCGTGTGTACTCGCAGCGGCCCGCAAGCCACTGATCAGGCTGTGTTCCTGGTGACTTGGTCATGAGCGCCGGGACGGTGGCCTTTACTTGCTGAGCTTAATTAATAGCTTCAACATCAGGGCAGAGTTTTATTGGCTCGCAGATTAATTTGCCCGCAGTGCCCGGTGATGGACTGGCGTCCCATCGTGGGTGTATTCCAGCCTTGCGCCCTGTGTCTGCCGGAATTGGCTGCAGCTCACCGCGACCCCGTACAGGACTAAGCGGTTTGTGACAATGGGATGAAATGAGATCATCAGAGCTTTAGAGGCAACTGTGTCAGTGCAAGCTGACAGAGCCTTTAAGATGAAAATACTTTGATGCTTGATTGTACTGAAGCGTTATAACTGAAACACTTAACATTGTGGTGTCACTTTGCAGAGGAGATTTAATCTGACTTTATTTTTTCCTGGTTCTCTGCATGTTGGTGAGCCAGAGTAGCGTTGTGTATACCCCGCACACCACATCAAGTATCGCTCGCTACGTGCTGTGGTTACTGACTGCATAGCCACGTGGCACCTACTCCAGTCTACCGGCGACCTTGGAAATATTGAGAAATGAAAGCGGTTGAAGGATAGAGAGGCGAGACAACAAACGTATTTAGAGAGAGGAAGCAAATGAGAGAAATAACACCACGAATGAGATGGCAGAGGAGAGATAGTGGAGAAAGTAGAGACGGAATAGTATGAAGGGGAGAGTACCGACTCACGAGAGAGATTGTAAATGAGAGTTAAGGGAGAGTGGACAGACCAAGTGGGAGGAGGGGGATGAATGAGAAGCGAGAGACGCATAGGTAAGGTTACCATCGCAAATGATGAGCAAAACTCCCCAGGCCACTTACGAGTTCTTAAGTCAGACAGCTATAATCACCTGAGCAACTCCTGTGGCTGGTGATGACTCACTCCCTCGCTCAGTCGCACTCGGCCAACCTTCCTGTCGCATTACGCCCCGATGCATAATTGCCACAGTTGTTAAATAGTTAAAATGCACGGTCAGGGTGCGGGGGGGGGGTGGACTTTTAATCGGCGGCGGAAATGATGTTTAATCCACCCTGCCGACGTTCCCTGCAGAAAAGAAAATGTGCTCTCATCGGCGGTTGTTTGAACAAAGGCGGCATCCGTGGAGTGGCTCAGACGATTAACTGTAGGCCATCGATTCCCGGTCACGGCTGATATCAGTGGCACGCGATATCTGAACTGGTTCTGACAGTCCCCCTCCCCACTCTATGCAAACCCGCACTGGACAGCCTGGTAAAGCATGGGTTGAGTAGAACTCATGACTCGCGGTGTGAGACTTCCTGAGAGAGTTACGTCAAAGTTTATTCAAAGCATCAAGTGAGCCACTTAATTAATAATAGTATATAGGCCCTCCGCCAATCAACTGCCGTATGAAAGCCTTCCATGTTCCCTCTGATTCATAGGCAGTTGCTTGATCATACGTCACCATAATGGTCAGTTTTAGTTGCTAAAGTGGGACTCAGACCAGATATCACCACTGATCGGAGCTGTGTCCCGGAATCTAAACTCGGCTCGTGAGGTTCACAACGGTGTGTACTCGCCATCACGGCCACCGCACTCCTCCCTGCCATAAGTAATAAATACAGTATTTACAAAATACTTTACAGGAATTAATTCTCGTTGAAATTATTCCAGCCTGCAGGAATTCACTGCCGCTGGCCAAACTGTAAGCACAAGCTAGAAAGTATACCCACTGTTTACCCCACTAGAGTTGCTGTTGGGAGGCGGTGGCCAGTTTGGAGGGGGTGGGGGATAGACCAGGGATGAGACCTAAATTTAGTGGTGATAAACTTCCTAATGGACACCCAAGAGGGGCATCTTACCAAGGGCCCCCTTCCGCAGGGCAGCTGGCGAAGGGCAAATGTTTTTGTTTGTCCAGCAGAGCGACAGCAGTTGTCCACCTGTCCCGATGCTGGCTGCGGTGACGGTGGGAGGAGGGTTGTTGGGATAGTTGATGGTTAACGTGGTATTGGGGTCAGGGTTCACGAGCGTAACCCCGGGGCGAGGCACTTTTTTTGTTTGTTAAAGTTGACGTCGCAGTGTGAAATACTGCCCGCTCTGAATTCAACAAAGTATGTTTGGCGACGGATTAGGACCGTTGCTTGAAACGTCGTCGCCCGTTACATGTATGCGTTGTTGATGAACGTGTTCATTTGTTTGCTTTCAAATAGTTGTGCGGCCAATCGCGAGCTCTTATCGTAACCGTGCCCGAACCCCAGTCTCCTCTACGCGTCACGTATTTCTATACATGGTGATGCGGTGCCCATTAACGTGTCTCTGTTGCTGCATGAGAAAAATACATGATTGGTGGTCGTGGTAAGTTTCAGAGTAGCTGGGTTTCCAAAACATCACCCGTGTACAACACAAACTGAAGACCAAACCGCAACAAGGGGGCCTGGCAAGGCAGCAGAGGTGCATTTTCAGCTTGGGATTAGGGGTTAGTGCGAGGCTAGTAGGAGTGACTGGTGGGTTAGTTGGCTGAGATCAGGGAGAGCGCGAGTAAGCTGGCTTGGCAGGGGAAGGAACAAGGGTAGGGCTAGTACTAGTGGCTGGTCGGCTAGTCGGTCGGTTGGGGTCAAGGGGGAGGGTCCAATAGAAGTATCGGTTGCCCATCTGGTTAAGGTTATAACTAACACTACTGACATCGCTAACGCTTGCGGCTGCTTGGTTAGTCGGTGAGGGCCGTGAATAGGGCTGCGTTGTTAGTGGCGAGTTGGCTGTAATGACGGCCGAGTAGGAGGGCACAGTACAAGTGCGTGATGGTTTACTGGGTTATAGTTAGGGGTACGGCTAGCTTTTGTTGGGTCAGTGTGTGTGCCCTCCCTCCAAACTATTTGCCTTCTTCCAGCTCCCAACTACCCCCCCACTCTCCCATTGAAAGTTGTGACCTTTTCAGTTGTTTTGCTTCTTGTCATCCCTGGCATTTACTTTGCTGCCCAACATCGGAACCATTCTCTTTCTGCATTGACCGCAGGGGTCATTTATGACGACATCTCGCCACCGCGTTCCTTCTCCCCTCTGGGGTATTCGGGGACACAGACCAGTTGGGAATTTTGAGGACCCACAGCAAGCCGCCATGGCATGGCCCACAGCCCACGCGTAACCAAAGGAACGTCGACTGGCCGTCACGGACGGTCCATCACTGCATGCGACCGCATTGTGATGTAAAATAGAGGAGGGGGGTGGATCTCTCTTGTTGGGCTTTTACAACACGGAAGCACGTGTGGAGAAATAAATAACGAATCGCTCCGCGGATGTGACCTCCACTGTAGTTTCCCGAGCGCTGAGGAAGCGCCGTGGATCCACAACTCGCGAATCATTCGAATCCACTGAACGACGCAGTGTGACGAATTTGAGAGATGCCGCGATGGATGGTTTTATTGATTACAACGCAGAGGTCCTGCACATTCCCGCTCTGAAACCTTCATGACATTGATACTTCACCCTAACCACACGATTCATAACCCCTCACCATAACCCTACTATCCGGACCTTTGGAAGTAACCCTATAATAATCCAGCCAGACACTGGTACCATCTCTACCTTTAATCCTTGACCATAGCCCCATTTCAAACGCTTAACTAAGTCCCCCTTTCACTTTGTCCCATTTTAAGTTTTGGATCGTTACAGCACAGGGGTTGGCTCGGAGTGGGGGTGGGGTTAGCTTGGGGGGTATTAGGTCGTAAGGAGCGTTGGTTGTAGGGGGGGGGAGTTCATGGAAGCCTCGGCCATGCCGGCGTCCCCTGGGGCAGACTTAAGGGAATGTCTTTTCCCTGTGTCTCGCCAGTGGGACACTTCCTGTCTCTCCACGGCCCGACGCCCTCCATCCCCCATCCCTGCCACGCGTTCCCCTC
The DNA here is from genome assembly GCA_036362905.1 of Mordacia mordax. Lineage (NCBI taxonomy): Eukaryota > Metazoa > Chordata > Hyperoartia > Petromyzontiformes > Petromyzontidae > Mordacia > Mordacia mordax. Next base: position 12,942,682 of record JAZEWT010000002.1, read on the forward strand.
CTCTGTCCTACGTGCCCCCCTTCCCCCACCATTCAGCGTGGAAACGAGCGCACACATGCATGGTTGGCCCCATTTCTATGGCAGCCCCCCAAAAGGGGGGCCGTGTATCTGTATCTCTCTCTCCCTGTGTCGCTGTATATCAGTTTTTCACCATGCACGAAGATACAGTATTCATCTCACTGATATGTTTTTAGTCCATCTGTGTCTTCATTACTCTGTTGGGATGTATCTGTCTGCCCCATTGTCTCTTTCCCTGTCAGTTTCTGCGTCAGGTTCTCAGTGGGTGTCTGCCTCTTGCTACCACGCATCCCTCGGTTTCCATATCCTTGTGTCGCCTCTGCATTCCTCTACGTTTCACTCCATGTTTCTCATTCCAGGTCGCTCTCTTCCAGCATTTCTCGTTTTCTTTGTCTTTGTTTCCATCTCTGTGCTGTTCCTATTTATCTCTGCCTATGTTTTCGTGTCTCTACTTGGGGACCAACTATGATTATGGTCAGGGTTTCATACTTACACAATTTAGTGTTTTCAATTGGTCGTATTAATTTGTGATTTTATACATTGTTTGCGTTGGTTAGTTGGAATGTCAGTTGTATCAGAGGAATCCCGCATAGTCTGCTGTAGTAATAGAATCCCAATCCTCCGCCACCCTACTCCCTTCTGCACAAGGCCCCACTTAGTGTGGAGCCATCACTGTCCCTGCCCTCGCCCCCTCATGTCGGAACTGCTTTCAACTCTGTCCCACGAGGCGCAGAGGGGTTGTGTGCAGAGGCCCCGTGGGGTGTGAAGCAGCAGATTCACAACAGGAAGCCTGTTCTGGACGAGCGGTCACCCGCTTGTGAGGAGCGTTTGTTGAGTATCTGCAGCACAGTGGTGGTGGCGGCAGCCAAGTGCGGGGACCGGAAACAGAAACTGGCCAATATCATCATAATATACAGTGTCTGGTGGGTTGGCACCAGCTGTCATTGTCTCCCCCACCCCCATCTCTTGCAAAAACATTGGGACTTCTTGGCGAAAGGCGTTTTATAAATGTAATAAGTGATTACATTGTATTTGGTATCCAATTCAACCCCCTTGTTAATATTCGGGTGAGATGACAGAGAACCAATCATAAATATAAGTCGTCAGATAACAGAAATGTAGACAAATATTAACGTGCGGGGATGCAATTACAAAGATGCAGCTATGGTAGGAAGATTTTGATTGACTTTTAAACAAATTGTTAACTTGCTGTGATGGTTTCAACTTGAGCACATACTTGATATAGGCGATTATTTAACTAAGTAGGCACCCATCGAGTTGCAGAGAACTCCGTGTGCTTTTTCGTTGATTAGCTTCTGACCGGCGCCACTGCAGAAGCTGGGGTTGCAGACTGCGAACTCGCGAGTTTGGAACAGAACCAGTGACACAAGTGAGGTTCGGGAAGAGATGACGGTAACGAGCGGGTGGCGTGTGGAGCCAAACGCGGGTTAAAATGTCACATTCCTGCACGAAAACCTCGGCGCGTTATTCCCTGGCGTTAAGCAACATCCCGTGTTACAGTAACAGCCTCGGCCGCGTTGGTTTTGCGACGCGTTTTGTCCAATTATCGATCCACTTCAATGGCAGGCCCAACGTTTTTTGATCGATAAATATGCGGGCTTGCGGGAAGGCCCGGGGGCCGACCGCCCTGCCCTTGCCGCTTGTCTAGACGTCCCTGACCAAAGAGGTCATCGAAAATCCGCCCGGAATCTAGGCGAGGGCGGTGAAGTTGCGTGGTTTAAAATTTGTTTTTTTATATAAACAAATAGAATTTAAGAGCAAGAGCAAATTAATAATTAATCTTGATAATATTAGCAAATAATTAGCGTTGACAAAGCCTCAATGTAATCTCATCTCCAGCTCTAAAATATTAAATATTAATCACACGGTCTTGTTTATGAACTATCACAACAGCAATACTATGTTTGAATGGTCTTGTAACCAGGCCACTGTATTAAGATAATTTTAATTCCGTATTCTGCTCCATGTGAAACAGTAACAAACTTGTTAATACAGTCGTTTCAAACCCACGGGCAACTTCAACACTGCTCCTGCAGTGTTGCAGCCCGTGACAGTGTCACACTAACCCATTACAAGTGGCTTTCCAGATAATAGGGTTGTCAAACAGGCAAGGTTCACGATCCGATTCCTGCGGCCGCCCTGGTTAATACTGCGGGATGGCGTGCCCGTTTCAGGCTGTGACCCGCTTTTACCAAGATTATAATAATTACTGAGTTTGTAAAAATTCAATAATTGGCATATTGAGAATTATACGATGCAGCAATTATCGTCCCCTACCACGAGTAGACGAATGCCTCCCAGCCACTCTTGCAAATAACACTTTATCCTGGTCTATTAAGTTCTCAAATGGTTCAGTAAAATTTACTTGAATTTGAATTTACATTAGTTACATTCAGTTTATTGTTCTGGGAACAAACCCCATTTTGTCAAAAGCATGACTGATTACACTTTTACAGATTATTATATTTTAATGGTCAGACTTTAGTTAACAATAACTTTAGTTAGTAATGCATTAATGAATAGTCGGCTCATATTGAAATCTACCCACCTGAAGATAGTTTTTTAAGCGAGAGGGAACCATTGAGCTTTGTAACTGTTTCTGAAAGTTGTCCAGAGGGGACGGGTGAGCAAGTTACAACATTTCAGGGCACTCAGGGCAATTCAGCCAGAACATAAGCCGAGACAGCATGTCTTGGATAAATTTTTACTCTCTCTTAGAAGAGGTTTTATCAAAGTGTTTTCCCACTTCAATGAATACCCAGACAGTGCTCGCATCTTATCGCCACAGCCCTGAGCTAGTTGGGAAAATTCCACATTCATGTGGGTGAGAACGAGTCTATCCATAGGAAAACCACAGTTGACTTCCCCTCCCTCTCCCCCCGATAATAATAATAAACATCTACCTAAGTGGTGCTTGTTGTGTCTTTCTATTGGAGGACACATTACTCACAAACCATAAACTTTATGTGAGCACTGAGGCACACAGCAACTTTGTTACAGGAAGGCTGCAGCATTACCTTACACTTCAGAGACTGGTCATAAGCGGATGTTATTGAATTTATAGCTCTTCACAAGATGCTGTTAGCAAATTCGTGTAATTGTTAGCGCTGGTGCAATCGCTAGCAGTCTCGAATTGCGATCCAGAGGTCACCGGTTCCGGGCGGCACGGTGGCCCAGTGGGTAGCGCTGTCGCCTCACAGCAAGAAGGTCTTGGGTTCAAATCTCGGCTCGGGTGCCTTTCTGTGTGAAGTTTGCATGTTCTCCCTTTGTCCGTGTGGGTTTTTGCCGAGCACTCCGGTTTCCTCCCACAGTCCAAAAAAACATGCTGCTGCATAGGTTAATTGGCTTGCAGACTAAATTGCCCGCAGTGCCCGGTGATGGACTGGCGTCCCATCATGGGTTTATTCCTGCCTTGCGCCATGTCTGCTGGGATAGGTTCCGGCTCACCGCGACCCTGTAAAGGACTCAGCGGTTTCTGACAGTGACGATGAGGTTGCTGGTTCGACCTCTCGGCGCGGCATGTGAAACCTGTGAAGTCACCCAGCCCCCCCCCCCACTCGCCACCCCCACCAGCCTTTGTCGACCCTGCAGTAATAAATATGTACGCCTCGTTCAGTCGATCAGTAGGGTGCTTGCGGTGGGGTAAAGTGTGGGTACTGTCGCGTTTTACATGACGTCTCGCTAGCGTGGAAAAGTAGGCCAAAGTACCATCGAGAGCGGCGCTCTAGAACTCTTTGTACACAAAAGCCTGATGATGCCTCCGACGTGGGAGGCGAAACGCCGTGCAGGAGAGGAGGAACACTCGACACGGCTATCCTAAAATAGCAGCTCTTAAAAACAATTCTCAGATATCGAGGCATGAACACTCACTTCAATACTGAGGACATTCCACCAGCAGTGGCGTGAGCAAGCAATTGCAGGGCTGCACCTTTATCGCGCAAGACGCACCGACTCTTATTCAATTTTGCCCCTCAACTGGCGTGACACGGAGCCGGCTGCCCGTGAGAGTTCAGATCTCTTTTCATCAGACCTCACGTGAACTCTTGGACCGAGCACGGTCGGAGCCGGCGCGACCGCCCGACTCGCAAGCAAATAAACTCTTATCCTCGGCTGCCGAGCGTCACAGGAGCCGGCGGTGGAGGCGAGGTTTTCAAATGCTTTCCCAGACTCTGGTGAGATTGTAGAATTGCACGGAGGTGGGAGGCAGTTGGGAGAGTGGTGGGGTTGGGGGGAGTTGCCGGTGATGAGTTTCCCCCTTTGTCTTTTAAAACTGAAGAGTGTGACCTCTCTGCCTGGAGTTTTACAGCTACTGCGAGCCCTACGCAATTCCCCGAACATATTATTTTCCACCACGATTCCAGCCGCACGTCCATCCGCCCCATGCTTCCCGAAGGGGCCCTCTCTGCAGGAGAAAAAAAAACCTCGATTTCAGATGCAAAATGCGGCAGAGCTTTTGTGCAGAAAAGATAAAAAATCTCCTGTGTAGCTCCTATACAGCATAGGGGCCAGTGCTGTTCGACATCACCGTGTGTGCGTACACACAAAGACAACGGTCCCATGCATAACGTTGTGGCAAGTGCTGGCATTGATGTACACACAGACATACAAGCACACGCACACACGCAGACATTCACCTCGAGACACATGCACGCACGTGTACTACTCCAATGACACAACACCAGTGCAGCCTACAGACTGGGGACATGTAGTAGGCGAGCACCTATTAAATCTGACATGGCACTGGGGAACGGCCAGAGTGGCCAACACACCGCCTTTGTCTTCCCAGTGATATTTACACGTCGCACCAGGTGCATTTTCTTAATGCCTGAGGCAACCCATGGAAAGCCCCAGAATATGGTTGCACAGCACGTCCCGCTCATGGTACATTTGGCTCGGAATCAAAGCGTGTGCGTGTGTAATGGCATGTGTGTCTGTGTGTCTGTGTGTGTGCGACCCGCGCGCGCACACCATTATTCCTCGGTGCGTCTGGCTGTAAGTCGAGATGCGGTGTCGGGTTTAACCGCACCGTCTTATCGGGGATGGCCGGCTCCGCGTTACTGCCCTTTGATGTAGCGAAGAAGGCGTCTTGTATCTCTCTCCCAGCTGTAGGCAGCGTCACCCTGCGCTCCCTGCAAATTCTCCAGTCATCGGTGCATCCATCTTCCCTGCTTCTGTCTGCTCCTCGAATTCACTGGTCTTCGAGGCTTCTCACTTCTCCGCCCCCCACTCCGTTGCTGCTCCTCGTGTTTTCTCTGCTGCTCGCTGCTCCATCATGCTTCTCAATCCGGCTCCCTGTTTCAGTCCACACATCGCCCCTCCTGCTCACACCTGCTCCGACTCAGGCGCACATCATCGCCGAGTCTTCTCTCCGTTTACACCGCGCACATCCCCACTCCCCTTTGTTGTGACAAGTTCTCCTCCGGCGCATTATTTACCCCCCTGGTCTGCTTCCTCCCCAACCCCCGACTACCGCTCCTCCTTCCACCTGCCGTAATCTAGGTTCGATTCCTGGCACCGGTGCGATGGGGGTTAAACCAGCAGCAGCAACAGCAGACGATCATAATCGCTGCCTCCACCACCACATTGCCCCACGTCCCTGTGTGCAGTGAAGTTTGTCAACAACCCTCAGCCTTCCCAGCAACATCAGGGGGATGATCTTCGGGTGCACAAAACAAGATTTGTTTTCATTTCAGCAGGGTTTTTTATTTATCATAACGTTTAATATTTAGCGAAACAAATATACTGTATATTTTTTGATTGGAGTTTAAGTTAGCGCATTTGTAGGTGGTTTGAGGCTCAGCGTTATCTGCCTAGCCGGTCAATCCATGTGCATGCGCGTGTCTGTGAATATTAAGTGCACTGAGCCCGCAACAAGGGCTCTCGTGGCGTCATTATGGAGCGCTGACATCAGCTGTAATGTGGCAGCTGTTGTTGTTGTCTTTATGAAAGTGGAGCGGCTTAACTGCTGGGCTTGATTTCGAGACATCGTCAGCCAAGCACGTGGTTCTTTTGCCAGTGTACATACGTAAATAATAGGAAAGGTTTTGTTTTTACCATTTCTGGTAATTATACAGGTGTTAAGATCTTGAAACCCCAAAACAGACACCGATCACAAAGTGTTTAGTTTGCAAAAGCAACGCATACGTGTGGTAAAATAAGCAAAAAAAAGCTTTGATAATGTATGCATTGCCCTTCAAAGTGATTGGCCTACACCAGACGTGGCTTTCTTTTGAGCCTGATTGTCAGTGTTAGTCATATGTTGCCAAAAGGCAGTCAGCTCAGAACAATGCACACTGGCAAAAGTACCCATAGCTTAAACAGCTTGACCTGAGCTACTAAGCATTGATATTGCGTTGTCCTGAGCTGACTGCCTTTTGGCAACATCTGGCTAACACTGACAATCAAGATGATTGCTTCGAAAAGCTGCTCTCTTGGGACAGCCGCGTCGATGGCTCTCTGTTCTCTCCTCGCGACGTTTCGCCTCACAGCGCTAGAGGCATCCTCGGGCACAGTGTGTGTGTGTGTGTAGTGCCTGTTGCTCTACACACAACAGGCACTACACACACACACATTGTGCCTGAGGATGCCTCTAACGTGTGAGGCGAAACGTCGAGGGGAGAGGGAGCGATCGACGCGGCTGTCCCGAGAGAGCAGCTTTTCGAAGCAATCATCACGCATCGAGCCGTGAAAAACGTTTCTCTTCTTTACACAAGCATGTGGTGTCAGCATGGCTTGGCACTGCTCTCCATTCAAAAGCACCTGGCGAATGCGTTATAGGCATCTCCTACATCTACTCGGCCTTAAATGAGCAGCCGGTGCCACGTGTAAATATCAGCATTGGGGAGACAAAGACGGCCCGGTGTCGTGCTAGCCCACACATCCTCAAGCGCCGTGTCGCTGTTCAAAACTTCTCGAGACAACAGGACACTTGCCTCGCCAGACTGTGCGAGCGACACGTGCGGGCGCGTTGACGTGCCGTTGTCGCGTTGACGTGCCGTTGTCGCGTTGACGTGCCGTTGTCGCGTTGACGTGCCGTTGTCGCGTTGACGTGCCGTTGTCGCGTTG